>VXAZ01000382.1:398149-477915 GCA_013399875.1 Gymnorhina tibicen | reverse complement strand
GGTTATGCTGCAGTCTTCCTCTGCCTGGCTCTACCTGCCCGGCTCTGATTATCTCCCTCCCTGTCTCTCGCACCAGTCAAAATCGCTTTCCAGTCCTTTCCCACAGGTAAACATCATCTCCAGCCCGTGATGCATTTTGTATCTCTCCAGAAAGTAATACCTATAGAAGTCAGCACTTCAGTGATTTATGTAATTAAAATATGATGGATCAAGCCGTTAAAATTCACTAGCGCTGGTGCACGTGCTCACAAGTGCACAACTTGTCTCCAGCTGTGCCTGCCCCATCATCCCACCGTGACCTTGTCTTATTATTTAAGCTTTTACTCTGTATCAGGAAAATTATGAATAGCAGAACAAACAGACGAGTGGAATTAAAAACAAGAGTGCCTGGTATATTTTTCTGCTTGTGTTTACTTTGTCACTTCAGAATGACAGGCTTGAAATTCCTGCATGATCTTCAGCATGTTCTAAAAATGACAGCTACTATAATTCAAATTTACTGCTGTATTTTTTTTTTACTAGTAATGAAGTTGTAAATGCAGCATTTCTTTCATTACCTATTCATTAAAGATATGACATGAAAACAGAGTTACCATGGAAATGGCTCTGTGAATTCTGAGTACATAATAAGAATTTCATTGTTTACACTACAGCATAGATAACTGATGGGTGTTGTTGTTGCTGGTAAAGTCTTATTTAGCCTCGGGAATGCTTGTAAGGGGAAAAAGGTTGTGCAATTGGTCTTCCACTAAGTGCCTGCATACAAGCAAAGCTCTGTAAAATCATCAGTGCAAAAGAGTTTTTATGATGAAAAGCACCGAATATGTTTTGAGCTTTAAATCTTTGAGCATCATTTGGAACTGAATATTTAAACATTCAAAGTAGAGATAGCCTAGTTGGTGTGTTACTAATAGTCTCATTGCAGGGCTAATGCGTACACAGCTCGTATAAATAAATTAGCATAAAGAGAATTTAGGAGTTTTTATACTTCAGCTGAAAACAGTAGGTTTTAGTAGCAGGAAAGCACCAGATTTAATAAATAGCATTGTCAACAGCTTTGCCAAAAGGTAAGGGTGTTAGAAGCCTTATTTCTGCACCAATTGCAATTTCAAATAAAATCAGGACCCGCGTCCTCTAACTGTATAATATATATATTATATATTATATTATATTATATATAATAAAATAGAGCACTTTTGTGCTACATTGCACCTCTGAAATGGGTCTGATTTTATACATAATGGAACCAGGAAGGTTCTTAAATACCCAAAAGCCAGGGTGACCCTTTGGCAGCTGAAGTCACAGTGACCGTCAGCAGCACTTCTTCAAGTGAAAAGGTTTTAATCCGATTCTGCACAGCTCTACAAAACCCATGGAAAAGGCTTGGGCTCAGCTAAGAAGCAATGAGTCAGGATTGTCATTTGTGCCCAAAACCCCTGAATGTCTGTTTCTCATTTGCAAACCAGTTCATTCCAGGGAATGAGCCATAAAGAGAAGCATTATGGATACAGTGTTATAAAACAGAGTGATAATGAGATCTCTTTCGTGCCTTAAATAAACATTTAACTGTTCCTAGTCTTAAGTAATAAAATATGTACATCTGCACAAAGATGAGGAGTCTGAATGTGACCGGGCGTGTCCCGAGCCCTCTGATGTCTGTGACAAGATTCCTGTGATGATAAAGGCGCTGGATTGGGGTGTTTGATGTAGATCGGTGCCCTCCTGTTCCAGAGTCATTTGCACCAGGCAGAACTAATCACTCCTAATTGCAATTGACTGGCAGAATAACAGTAATGGCATCCCCGAAGCAGCCTCTGCCTTCATCTTCCCTGGTCTTTTGCAGGAGGACTCGTCCCTCCCAAATATTCCAGTTGGTGAGATCCTGGGAAGGGACTGTCGCAGTGACCCGCACAGCCGTGGCAGGTACAGCCCTATAAACCAGGTGTTCCCGTTCCCAGCCCTGAGCCAGAAGCTCACACTGACTCTCATTTTAGTAGAATTTGGCAAGTTTGGGATGAAATCAATGGCAACAGTCAGACTTCACAGGTTAAAACAGTAACACTTTAAAGAGCATCAGCTGGGTCACCTCCATGCAAAGAGCAGTTAGTGCTTTCTCCCCTGAGCTTGGCTGCCACAGTGCAGTGAGAACCATATTAACCCTGTCTTTATGAATAATTTGATACTTCCAGGATTCTGAGGGACAGCCACAGAGTGCAGTTATTATTCATAGTGTGAATAATAATTTTGTAGGAAAGGATTAGAGTGTTATTCCTCAACACAGCTGAAGCTGCTTTAGAGGAAGAGATTTAGGCAGTGGGGGGAATAAAGGCTACTGCCACACATTCACCAGTAACTTATATTGTGCTTTGAGTGGGAACAGACAGATAAAATCTGGCATCTCACCTGCTCCAGGTCAGAAATACCTCCCACCTTCAGGGATACTGCTGTCCACACGCCCACCTGGTGTGTATCCTGCATCCCTCTCGCCCGTGTTCCGCTGGCACGCCGGGATGTGCTTTGGCTTTGGCTCAGCTGGGTGAAGCCACAGCACAGTGTGTGGCACGAGAGGGAGAAGGATTTCACATCTTGCTGTTGATTACCAAATGAAACGTAACTCGGATTGCTGGAGCTGCTCAGATTGATGATCTGGTGGTGTTTTAACTTCGCGGAGCATCTGCGCCATGTGTGATCCCACCAGGGTTTGGTGACAGAGCAAAGGAAAAATGTTTAAATTGTGTTTTCTGTTTGAACCAGCAGGCAATGTTTTGTTTTTGGGAAAATTCATCGGGCACAAAGAGAATAAAAAAAGGAAAAAGGAGATATTTTTGAATAAAGAGCACACTGACCATCACATGAAATATAAAGTCCTACACAGTAGGTTACATTTTGGACCTAAATTACTTGTTTGAGTCTGTTTTGGCTTAATTTTTTTCTTTTCTTTTGCAGCCTCACTAACTATTTTTACTGACTTTTTATTTGTGGTCAAATTTTTCTGATTAAGAAAAGCACAAAGATAAAAATGTTCTTCATCTGCCTCCTAAATGGACTGATGTGCCACAGCCCAAAATCTATAGGAGCCATGTCTTGGTCTGAAGAGTTTACCTGGCTCCTTGCACAGAGTTTTCCTCTGCATGGTACCAGAGGGAGAGAATGAGCAGGAATTTCAGCCCTGTCTAAAGCCTCTTAGAGGGTTTGGGGGTCCGAGGTGCTGCTGGTGTCCTATTGCTGGAAGTTGAAGAAGCATTTGTGCTACATCCTTTATTCCTCAGCCCTGGAAGTGTCCAAGGCCAGGTTGGACAGGGCTTGGAGCAACCTGATCTGGTGGAAGGTGTCCCTGCCCATGGCAGGGGGTGGAACCAGATGAGATTTGATGTTCCTTCCAACCCAAACCATTCTGGGACTCTATGATTCTATTGTCCAGCATCAGCTCAGCCCACATTTAGCTGCTGCGTGGGATCCACATTAGTCTCTGGGGCCCCTACATGCTCCTCATCACAGAGAACTTGCTGCAGGATGTATAGATGAGACTGGAGGTATATAAATAACACAGGTATTGCACATTTTAATGTATTTTTCAGCTTTTGGTTCTCCGGGCTTATTTCCTCCGCAGCAGGGGCAATTTGCACATAATATCTTTGCTGCTGGACTGTGAACATTTATGCTACATGAACTTAAGCAGCTGGTAGAAAGCCCTCAGAAATCGAGTTTCCTAAGAAGTGCTGACACACTTTTAATTGGAGTGCTGGATGCCGTGGGAGCGCCGTTCCATAAGCCTGGGTAGGTAGTTAGTGTATCTTATTTTGCAGCTTGCCATGTCCAAGCTATAGGGCACGACTGGCTTTATTTTTAATGCAAATTATAGCTGATTTCCAACTGTTGAATTGCAGGTACTGGGAGCCTTTCTTGCTCTTAAAACTGTGTATTAGTAATTTGAAGGAACTGGTTATCTAAAGAGTAGGCAGATCCTTGCAGGCAGGGGATAAACACAATTTCTGGCTTTCTGGGCGGTTAGTTTCTTTCAAACATTTATTAAAAGTGCTAGAAACCATGCTGGCTAAAAGTGTGCTTTGCAATTTTCTGACTGCTGTATGTCTGTTTCAGAAAAATTCATTATGATAACAGAGTCACTGGGCTGGCTCTATTTGTGTAAAACCACAGACTCTCCGGAGATACTAGAGGGGTAGCAAAACAAATGTACAGTGTCCTGGTAGAAATACAAGCATTGATCTGATGAATATTGCAGCCTAAAGACTACACGTTATTAGGGTGTAATGAAATCTTGTTCTGGCTTCAGAGCTGTAGCTCTGCTGCTGGTCACTACAGCACTGAATTATTCAGAAATCACATCTCAGAGGCTTTAGAAGATGCCATCAGCCTCCTTGTTTCTTTTTGTTCTTTTCTCCCATCCAAATGTTCTTTCTTGTCTCTAAATATTTCATAGGTGCTTGAAATAAAGCCTTTCCCCCTTGGTTTTGCCCTGTTGGACAGAAGCTGAGGTTGTGGTTCATCAATGCAGTAAATCTGGCACTAAGACTCTTGGTATTGGATCCACAATGCCACAGGCAAGTGATGCAAAGTGCTGATTCAATCCAAACTGCCTCTCAGAGTTCAGATTTATCTGAGAATTTGTGATAGATTCCCACACTGGGCTTTCTGCTGAGTCAGGCGCTATCTCTACTCCCACTGCAGCAATAAAGTTGGCATGAAACCAGCATGAACTTCATCTCTTCTGCTTTGGCTCCTTCCACAGGAACAGGACCACGTGCCCGCTCCTGTCACGGATCAAACGCGTGTGCTGGGAGGGCCGGGGCTGTGCGGGCTGGGGGTCACGGGCAGCAGCGAAACCTCTTCTGCCGCAGGGAACGGAGCGAGGAGAGGTGTTCGAGGTGCCACATCCAATGTCACAACTTACCCATGGGGCAGCCCCTCTGCTGGAGACCCCTGGGATGCAGGTGGTATCAGGCAAGCTGTGAGTTGAGCTGTTTGGGTGATCAGCCCTTCCCAGTGCCCTCAGTCATTGCCCCCGAGCGCGGCTGATCCCCCGGAGGATTTGCTGCTGGCACAGCGCTGTTTCTGCTCGTCCAGCGTGGTGGACACAGCAGGCAGTGCTCCATCCCTTTTCCCTCAGCTGTGCTGCAGCGGAATTCCTGGCACTGAGAGCACTTTCCAACTCCGTGTTGACTCAGGATATTCTCACCCTTCCTGCTCACAGACACCCACTCACAGAGGAGTGCACATCCCCAGTAGTCCAAGCAGCATCTCCTCCATGGACTTCCCTCCCTTGCTCCTAGTCATGAAGCTGGGCTCACATCCAGCTCTTTCCACAGCTGTGCCTAGTTCCATGTGTCAGACTTAGCTGAAAGACCATCTGAAAGTTTCAGAGGGAAACAGCCCGTCCGGTCTGCACATGATGTCTCCCTACCCTTCCAGCCCTGCTTTATTAACACAAGTGTCCTTCACTGCTCTTTCACTCAAAATCAATCTCTCCCACACTGATTGCTCTGTCACATTCCCTCTGTAGGCAGGCTGGCTGAACACTTTTATCGTGCTGCCCGCAGGCAAAGTGGTCCCACAAAGAGCCCTCTAGACTGAGCTCAAGGTCACAGGTCCTAATAGCTTCCTTAGGATGGCTGCATACTGTGCCACAAATTCACTTTCACCGTGATCTTCCCGTGGAATTAAATCCCACTCAGCTTTAGCACTGGTGAAAGACATTGTCCAGAACGGACTGTTGCTTATAAAGGACTTTGCTGCAGGTTTCTCTGGAGCTCTGGTTCTTCCCTACAGGGAGTAGGCTCTGGCATCAGGGGAAACCTCTGCTTCTCGAAAACAAACAAACTCCGTGGTGAAGTGTTCCCAATTCAGCATCTGAGTGCACATTTCTATTACTGAGTGGTCTGTTCGATCCCTCTCACCACTGCAGGCAGTGATGGATCCCCTGCAGCTCATGCTGCTGCTGCTGCTGGACCACAGTTGGCCTCAGTTCAGCTGCAAATACATAAACCTTGGTTGCTAATTGCATCAAACCTTGTGGGCTTCATTTCAAGAGCACAAACCATGTGCTCTTCCCTCAGCAGTGGTGTGGAGGAGAGGCCCACCCTATCCCAAAGCCAGCAGCTTGTGTGCAGGGGACGAGGGATGTACATCTCTCTTGGGTCATTGAGAGGACTCGCAACAACTTTGGGCCAAACTTCCAGCAAAAGACAACAAAATAAAACTTCATGAAGGATCTGTGCCACGTTGAAGACATCAGAGTGACATCTGTGTCTCTAAGGCAGGGATTTGTTTGTCTGTCCACCTAAGATGCAGGTACTAACGCAGCCTTTGGGGCCTGACCTCCCAAGACAGTGTTTTGGAGTCGGTGGTCCTGGCAGCCAGGCAGTCTGGATTCCCTCCTCCATTCCAGGCTCCCCTGAACTGTTGGTTAAGGGGGTTCACACACACGTCCCATAGGGCAGTCACCACATAACTGTGAATTAATGCTGTGCTCCTTCTGTTCGTTGCATTTGATTGACTTTGGGTCAATGAATCCACTTCTAGAGAATCTATCTTCCTTTGGGGAAACATGTTGAGTTTTAAAAATAGGAGGCATTTAAACATATTTTACATCCTGGAGTGGATAAAAAGGTCGGGCTGGTCACTGACCTACATAAGGATGAAGTAATGGTTGGAAGTTGGAATTTTTATGCTGTCCCTTAGAGCAGCTGTGTAGCATCACAGGGAGCAGATCTGCTCCCGCAGACCTCTCTCACAGACCCAGCAAGTTCTGGGCTTGCATGTGCAAGGAGATCAGTGGCACTTCAGGATATTCCCCTGTTATGATTCTTTCCCCCTCTGCTAATTTGGTGTAATTTGTCCCTTTGTCTTGGCTGCCTGTGTTCAGTCCCACTCGTGGTTATCTCCCCATACACTTCACAACAGGTTGTCAATCTGTTTTATCACACATCTTCGTTATTGCTTTTGTTTTTGCATGTAACTGTCAGATAAAGGAAAATAGCTCCCATTTATCTCTGGAGGACTTTAAGATATTATTGTTTTATTATACATATGGCATTATCTTCTTGTTGTTTGGGGTCATTTTATGCTACGGTGCACTTCACCTTTCTGTTCCTCACATTCTGAGCTCTGGTGTGACCTTTCAACAGCTACAGAGAGAGGCTTCAGGAACGGATCCACTTGTGCTGTGCCTTGTTCACCTTGAGCCAGGCTCCTCCCGTTTATGACATGGTAATTTGCACAGGAACCACTTTTCAAACAGCACGATGCAAATGAACGTGGCACTGCAGCATCCCCGTACCACTCACACACAAACTTAAGTAGTTGCTTTAATGGAAATGTTGCAGCAAGAAGATGTGAGGGAGAGACAATAGGAAAAGATTTCATAAGTGACAGGTATTGTGTGTCGAGGTAGAAGAATGACTGACATAGGATGGCAACATGGAAAACAAACAGTGAACAGAGCCTTTGAATATTGGATTTTTCTGGTTTGGTGACCAAGGTACAGGAAACACTATATTAGTTTAAGTAATTATCAAATAATTTAATATTAGATTTTTTGTCAAAATGAGAACAAACAGAAACAAATAGCTGAGATTAACCAAATGTTTTGGTCAAGCTGCAGGAAAGGGGTTATATATTTTTCAAATTTAATGTAAATGCAGTTCGGGGTCCCTTTCCACTGTGCCAAATGTAGTGTCATTCTCTTAGAAATTTTTCTTTTAAAGAAAATATTAATTCACTGAGGCCAAGGAAGGTGGATTAAAATATTGAATGTACAGTGGAGACTGTATATATTGCAACCTAGGTCTTCTTCTAGTTAGGGGAGGGAAAGGAACTAATTTTAAGTTTGCTGGCATGGGTACTAATAGACACAAAAGCCCATGAGAAGGCTCCCAGTACCTTCCATTATATTTTGATTTAAGTCTTGGAGAACTATTTGGAGAGAGACTATTTACAAGACCATGTCATGACAGGACAAGGGGGAATAGAGAATAGAAAAAAATTCTTGACTGTGAGGGTGGGGAGGCCCTGGCACAGGGTGCCCAGAGAAGCTGTGGCTGCCCCTGGATCCCTGGCAGTGCCCAAGGCCAGGCTGGATGGGGCTTGGAGGAACCTGGGACAGTGGAAAGTGCCCCTGCCCAGGGGGTGAATGGGATGGGATTTAAGGTCCCTTCCAACCCAAACCGTCCCGTGATTCTATGATCCCATGAACTGCTACAGGATGTTAACATCCATGGTAAGAATACTCGCAGAGAAAACGTAGGAGCTATAGGCCCTGAAGCAAAATGTACCAGACAGTGAACAGACCCGTGTGTAAAAATCTATGTTAAAAAATGCCAGGTAAATACAGCCACAGCCAGTGAAGCCATTTCACATTGACTTCACAGCTATTGTTGCAGCCAGATTATTTTCCTGTGTTAGGTGCTTTATATATTAAGCAAAGATGCTAAATGCTTTCCTGGGTACACTGTAATCTTGCTTTTTAAGTTGGAAGCGAATTTACTGTTTTAAAACCATAAATGTTTAAAAATTACATTGCTTAAAAAATTTAGCTTTTCATGTTCCCTCTGAATTACGAGGAGAGACTAATTGCCTTATTTTTCATAACACAGTGGAATACCGTTAATATTTCTTCTGGAGTTGCCTAAATTGGAAAATCTGTGGTGGCCCCAATCTTTCTCCATCAAAGAAAAGAAAGAACCTGTGGACATGTAGGCTCCTTAGCCAAGGTACCTCCCTAAAGTACCTGCAGCCTGAGGATGGCTCAGGATAACAGCAAAAGGAATTTTCCCTGGCACATCCCTGAGCCTGGGGTACCTGCATTTGTAGGCTCTCTCCATCTGTGTCCTTTGCAAGGCTGTGTGTTGCTGTAGGTGAGGGTAAAACCAGAGAGGGTGAAGTTAATGCCAGTGATGGTGTGTTTCCTGGGCACACAGACCAGCTGATGGATGGTAACTTACTCACCTGATGTAATTTGTGGTTTGTGAGCTGCAGCCCTCGCAGCCCACAGTAATGAGGTTTTAAAAAGACAGATGCTCCCTCTGCTCCAAGGTCTCTTGGAAATGTTGTGTGTTTGTGATGTCTCTTTTCACAGCAGAGCCGATGTTTCCTGACGAGTTATTATCACTGCTCGCCAGGTCCCAGCTCTGCTTGGCTGTGTCTGGCTGGCGCATAGCAGCCACCCTTTTATTTGCTAATTAATTCTCTGATGGGTTTTGGGGGAGAAATCCATTTCTTGGGAATCTGAGCATTACAGTGCTTTTATTTATGCCGGGTTTGCATGTTTAGTTGACACACAAAGTGTACTGCTAGGAAAGGGCGGGCAGCTGTTGTGTCCTCAGAGCAGGGCAGACCTGAGCACCTTTCCCCCCTGTTCCCAGGAGTGGCTGGGTCTCTTGTGACACCAGGAACCAGCCTTGGGGTTGGATGTTGAGTGTACATGTCAATAGTCAGCAGCTTCTCAGCCCTGGGGTTTAGAAAACATGCATCTTTTGGGTTTGAGGATCCAAGGCTGGAGCTGCCTCAGCTCCCTTCCTCCATGAAGGACCTACCGACTTGAATCCTGGCAGCAGAGTACACCCACAGGGCTCATTCCCTTGGAAGGAGACCTTGTTGACATGTCCATGTATTTGCTCTAAACAAAACTGTTTAGAGACGACCACAACCACCAGCTCTCCCTCACACAGGGTACAGCCCCTCTGCAGAGCTTTCACCACTTGGGCAGATGGAAGGTGATGGTCCCACCTTCCTCAGTGAAGATGGAGATGATGAGGCTCCTCCTGGAGCTCTGGCAGCCTTGGGGCCATGCCCATTCTCCAGGGAGCCTGTTCAGTGCCTGACCACCCTCTAGGAGAAGAACCTTTTCCTGATCTCCAACCTAAACCTCCCCTGACACAGCTCCATGCAACTCTTGGGAGGAGTCCCACCTTCTAAATCTGTTATGCTGTACCTGGAATCAGAGGACATGGAAAGACTCCTCAAGAAGGACAGAGACATCCAAACACCTCATCCTCATCCTTCACTCAAAACATTTCAAGTTCAAGGGTCATCAGTGTTGTCTGGAATGTCCTCCTTCAGTATGGACATGCAACACCCAGCCACCGACTGAAAGGCAGAGATCCAACCCAGTATATTTGGCAAGTTTCTCTTGCTGAAATGTGTAGTTGCAATGGATAGACTTCCATGATTTATTTAGTAGTGGTTTGTTTGTCATTCTTTTTCTAAACTCAACCCTTTTGCTTCTGCAGTACAAAGGAAGAGTCAAACTGACTACTTAACCAACTGAATACATCACTTGGGGTGTTTAATTTTCTAAAAACCTGGGTGGGTTTTTTTTCAAATTATTTACACTTCAGAGTGGAAAAATAGCAACATTACTATAGCATTAGATTAAATTTCCCCAGGTTAATGGGCTCAGTGTCAGGAGTGAATAATCACAAGTGCGTTGCCAATGGAGAGACCATAAAGGCACGTTCCTTTCACAATATATTCTACTCCATGAATATATTAAAATATTTTTCCCAGTATGAAAAGAACGGAAATAGCCTTTTGTTTTCCTCTTTTCATAGCAAATGCTCCTGTCATTCGCAGCACAATGAATTCCTTGAATCTGTACCAGTCAGTTTTTTTCCTTCCTTCAAGACCCAGAGGCCACCAGAAAAATCTTTCACATGGCTAAACTTTGCTGAATGTATTTAACCAGTAAATTATTTGTCTTCTGAACTAGAAGAACCAATACCCATTTATGTTCTAAAAATGGTTTGTTTTACTTACTTTATGCGTTAGATCTGCAACAGTAGCAAAGCCAAAGGACGTTTAATTAAGTTATATTTACTTTTTCATGATCTTTTAGCTTTAGATTATAAATCATGAATCAATGAGTACTTAATTTCCTCATATAGCGTTAAAAGTAATTGCTTCATAAATTTGTTTTAGTAATCCAAATATTTGCACAGAGTGCAGCACAAAGAAGTTGTTTCATTGATGAGAGTTCTCGCTTCCCTTTCCGCTGTTGGAGGAAAATGGGTTTTTGCTCCTTTGGGGTCCAGAAGTCTCTGAACCTCAGGGGTGGTATTGCTATGATATATTGATGTCACACTGATTTTTTTGGTCATTGGTTTCCTTGGCACTTGAATTACAGTGACCTTCTCCTGAATCTCCAGTCCGGCAAGCAGAAGACTGTGAGTGGGTCCGTGACCCTGTGCAGGGCCATCAAACAATCTTTAGCTACAGATATTTCTGCTTTCTCCCCAAAATCCTAGCCCGGATGTGGGGACGTGCTTTGATCCTCCAGTATTAGATATGGCATCTTGGAACTGAATTTCTGCTTAGTAACGTGGGGCAGAGAAATCCTTCCTGCGCCCTCACCACGATGATGAACCATCTGTGTACAGAAACAGGTGCTTGAGAAGCTGCTCCCTTCCAAACTGGTGGCAGAACCCTAGGGAACGGCTGGAGCTGTGTCAGGGAGGGTCAGGTTGGGTATCAGGGGAAGGTTCTTCCCCCAGAGGGTGCTGGGCACTGCCCAGGCTCCCCAGGGAATGGGCACGGCCCCGAGGCTGCCAGAGCTCCAGGAGCATTTGGGCACCGCTGCCAGGGATGCCCAGGGTGGGATTGTTGGGGTGTCTGGGCAGGGGCAGGAGCTGGACAGGATGATCCCTGTGGGTCCCTTCCAGCTCAGGACGTTCTGTGACTCCGTGTTTCTATGATACATTGCAGGTATGTGCTGGGTCCTGCTTGACCCTCGTGATTTGTTACCAGGCATTGCTGGGTTCCCCAAGTGAAGGATTATTTTATTGACTTGTGTACAGTGTGCTGAAAATCAGGGTCTTTCAAAAAACAAAATCCTAGAACCGCAGAATATTCTGAGCTGGAAGGGCCCAACAAGGACCATCAAGTCCAACTTTTAAGTTAAGACCATACAGGGATCAAACCCATAACTTTGGTGTTATCAGCACTGTGTCACAGTAGTGCCACGATCCACATCGGATGCAGCTCCATGAGGGGTCATTTTTCAGTTAAAGGCTTCATTTGAACTGGAAAGCTTTTCATGAATTGTTTTTTGATGGAAAGAATAGGAAAAAAATCTCCATTAGCTGCCGTATGGAAAAGGGTCAGCTGTCCCAGGACCTAAAGGCTTGACCGATGCTTGATGCCATACCTCGAACTCCTTTCGAATGGGTTTTGGTGGGCTTTGCATTTCTTCTCAGCCACAAAGGTGGAAGCAGTGAGCTGATACAGTGTTCCATGCAGGAACAGAGCTTGTGAAAAGCAGCTGAGCTCCAGCATCATCTGCTGTGTGGTGCTCCTTGGCACGGGAAGAGGGAGGGGAGCCTACAAAGCAGATGTGGAGCGTGAAGCACACCTGAGGTCTGGCTGGTGGGGTCCAAAGCCCCTGCTCCAGCTGGAGCTGATGCCATTTCCTTCATTCCTCATGCGCCCCCACTCTGTAATTCCAAGTGGGATATGCCCAGCACGAAGAGTTTCCCTAGCTGGACTTCCAAGAGTTCCCGCAGGTATCCCTGTGCAGCCATAAATCAGGCAAAACCTCCAGGGGAGTGAGCAGTAATCTGGGCAAAGTAGAGGGGAGGGGAGGAGGAGGAGGTAAAGCAGAAGCTGCCGTGGCCATAATTCCCCAGTGTCTGATAAAGGTTTTGAGAAGGAAGTGTTTTATTTCTTTAATGGAGATGTGGGTGACAGGGCAGGGTCAGAAAAAGAGGCCTGGGGTTAGAAGCAACTGTTATATTGGACGAAAATCTCTACTGGAGTGCAGTGGAATAATCAAGATTTATTTATAAAATATCGCTATTAAATAAACATTACAGAAACTTTCGAATATCAAGCTTATTTATAGCTTTAGGCGTGAAAACCCACATTAGTATGTTGAATTATATGAGTTCACTGCTGCCTGCTAGCTGACAGCACGTCAAATTATTTGCAAATATTTTCTGGAACAGTAACCTTGAAGGATGCCAGCACCATTCAGTGTAACCTTATCACGAGACAGGAACCAAGTGATGAGATGAGGACTGAGGATACAGAGTTTTTAGCAGCAAGTGACCTCTGACTCGCTGCCTAAAACAGAGTTCACGTGGTACCTCCCTCAGCACAGAAAGATGCTTTTTTGTCACTGACATTTACACTGATTCTGTGCAGGGGTTTTGGAAGACGGTGTGAGTGATGTCGAGATGAGAAACTGCTCAGGGCAGGAATTTGGGAGTACATTGGTCACATTTAAGTGGGTTTATCTCCTCCAGCTTGCAATACCAAGCTTCTGCAAAAATTATGTAATCATTTTAACAAAGTGTTCCATAATTGACATGAAAAAGGCAAAGTAAAATAAAAATGAATTACTCTGTAAGCAGAAAGGTTCATTCATTTTAACTGCAATCTGTAATAGGGAAAAGGGAAAAAAAATCCCAAATGCAGGCTTTTTATGGAAATTGTGGCCTCGTTGAAATTATAAGCTTTCTGCTATTTAAATGAATAATGTTCCCTAACACAGACTATTTTCTCATTTAAAAGTCTGTTGGGGTATAATTTCATCCTTTTACTGTCTGCTGTGTTTTAACTTACAGCAGTCTGACTAAATATTGTATTTTCTATCCATCAAAAATCGTCGGTACAGTTTGTGCTACACGCGTTTGCTGCTCAATTAGAAGGCTCTGACTTAAAAATGTAACATTTTGCACGGAGGCTTGCAGGGTCCTTGTCACATGGGAAAGCAGGTGGCACTAAAAGTCGTGTTTTGCTCCCTGACAGTGGCCGGCGGCGATGATGGCGATGATGCTTGGGCGCACAAAATGCGGGAGGACAGAGGAGTCCAAGCGGTTGCTCACCACCTCTGGGCAAGGTGCAGACAGCCAGGCCGAGTGCCAGAATGTCCTCCCTGCGAGGGAGGGATGGAGGGGACAGGCAGGACGAGTGACCAGCTCTAACACTGGGCAGAAGAGCCAATCTGAGCAGTTGTGGCTTTGGCACCCCAGATACATTGCGGGGCTCCTTTGGGTGCCGAGTGCTTCTTCACACCAGCAGATTCAGTCCAGCGTGGGCAGCCAAGTGCCTTGCAGCCAAAATCAATGATTTGCATATCCCACATGCTCCCAAAGCTGAAGTTATGGCTCCCAAACCCCACCTAGAAACAAGACAGTTGTAAAGACAGGCACTTGCATTTGACCTTCTGTTTTTCAGGCCATTTAGTATTCACCCAGGCCACATCCCATGGTTTTATCCCTAGCTGCGATATCAAGTCGCTTCAGCATTAAAACAACTGCTGAGGTTCTCCTGGACTCACTTGGCTGGGAGTTGGGGTTTTTAAAGGCACACCATGGGGCTCATGATGAGAGCAAGCAACTCGCAGCATAAATTACCTTCCGTCTTTCGAGGGCATCTTTGTTTAGCAGAAGGACACAGCAGTGAAAGATATTTAATGACAACAAAAATGCCTTGCCTCAAAGTTGCAATTAACCTTGACAAATAAGTATGAATCCTCTAAGGAGCCATAAAAGTGCTCCCCTGGTTTATGTCTGTCAGTCTGTCGTTTGGACGCTCTATCAGTTCTTACAGCACTTCCAGTAGCGAGGCCAAGTGGCTTATAAAGTTTTACATGCTGTTTGTTTGCTGAGAGAATTACAGCCATGGCACCTCTGCTGCAGCAGGGAAGGAGTTGCCAGGGGCTACGGGTGAAGCCCGGGCTGTGCAAGGCAGGTGTTGGGACCCACACGGAAACCAGGACACCCGGAATGGCACCGCCTGCCGTCGGCAGTGGGACCCCCACCAGAGAGCCCCCAGCAGGAGGGACTTGCCCTAAACCAAAGTTTAGTGGCAACTTCAGGAGCCTTGTCTGCTTATTTTCCAGTGGGGAGCACCTTCTGGATATCTACCCACAGTTTAATAATGCTGAACTCCTTATCCCACCCACAGGAACACCCCCAGCTGAGGACAGAGCTCTTACAGGCTTGATAATAAAAATTAGCACCTCTGAAAAGCCACTGTCATCGTCAGAACCACCAACAGAATGGTTTGCGCAGGAAGGGACCCTCCAGATCCTCGAGCTCAGGTCCTCTGACCCTGGCTTCTGCAGGGGGATCTCCATTTCTGAGTGGACACGGGTGATTTACGTGTTAGCTTAATATTTGTCTAATTGTTTATATTTTGTTTCAGCCCAGCAGTCCCAACACTTCCCTGGCCACACATCCATCTTGCTCATGCACTTTTTGTGACTCCTGCTCTTCAGAGCTCCAGACACGCAGCGAGAGGTGGGAATGAGCTTGCCTTTCAATTGCCACAACGTGTTGCTTCGTGGTATTTACTTAGTTTCTGCTTGAAATCTTATTCTTCTCTTGCTTATTGTCACTCATCCCAGCAGTTTGTTTCTCCTCTTATCTCACCAACATGAAGTTTGAATAAAACCTCCTAAGAAACAGCCCAAGTATGTGAGAAACAGCAGCCGTAGGAGGCCACAGCCAAGGATTTTCAATTCTTGCCTTTTGTATTTCCTATTGTTTTTACCTACGGATACATTTTAGACTGCACAGGCCAAATTCATCCTATTCCAATGAAGTTACCTCAGAGACACACTTGGCTCTGTTGCTTTAAAAAAAATTGATAATCCCAAACAGCAGGATAATTTTATGACCGCTAATTACATTTGTTGCTATGCAAGCTAAGATAATGATAAGAGTAATCGTATCTCATGCTTCAGGGCATACGCTCATCACCTGTGGACATCAGGAAGGAATTTTTCTCCCCATGTAGAGCACTGCTCAATTAACTAGATGGATTGTGGTGGGTTTGTTTTCTCTGTGTTTTCTTCCTCTGAAGGATCATTTATTAGCTGCAGCCGGAATAGGTACAGCAGATTGAATTAACCGACAGTCTGATCCAATATGGGGATTCCTAAATCCCCACCCTGGGAAGTAAAATCAGCTGAGGAAAAAGAACATGTAATCTTTTGCAGTTCGGAAACTGGTTGTTTTTCAAATGCCTGAGTACCCTGCCCGTAACCGAAGCTGCGAGCGCAGCGAAGCTGAGCTTTGGGCTGCCACGTTGCACAAAATCTGGCTCTGAGAGTGTCCCAGTTTGAGGAAACTTGGAGGATTGCTCCTCTCTTTTGACTCTGCGAGTAGCATCTGCATTTGAGCACCACTGGGTCCTACGGATTATGTTTGTGGCTACCCGTCACGTTGCATTAGAATAGCCAGCCTCAGCCAGAAAAGCAATTGAAAGGCATTGGAAATCTGCCTCGCTGCCCACATCCAGGGAATAAGCTCTCTGATAATCCTAATAGAGAAGATCAAATTTGCCAAGAAAATAGAAGCGATTGCTTGTATTTTGCTTCGTTCTCCTCAACTATCTTTCTGCTCCTCGCAAGACTTAATCAACAGCTAATAAACCTCAGCTTTTCAGTGCACAACAGAGTATTGTCTTTCTAGTACTTGTGTTGGGACTGGGATTTATCTGTTATTGACTTCATCCCTTTCCTATCCTTTCCTTTTGTTTGGTCCCCATTCCCCTTTTCTCACTAGCGCTTGCTTTATTTTTATCTCTAGTAAAGCAGGTCTGCCATTTAATTAGCAAACTGGCCTCTACCTGAAGCCAAATGAAATGTAATCTCCTGCCGACCTGAATGTGAGGTAGAAATTCCATGTCTGAAAGATATCAACATTTGTCTTGGCTTATTTCTGGAGAAAAGCAGAAAACTTCCAGGTCCATTTCTGGGAGAAAATTCTGAAAACAAAACAGCGTGAATTTGTCAATACTTGTTGGGCATTTGTTTCTCGTTAATAAACCAGCCAAAAAGGAGATGTTTCACAGCAAAACAGGAGCAACTCTGCATTGATTCCACTGGCCTGGGGTAGCAGAGACCTTTACGGTATCGTGTTCAGATGCAGCTTTTGGTGGTAGACAAGACAAGGACTCACAGGATTGCTGGGATTGGCAGGGACCTCTGGAGATCATCCACAATTCCCCTGCCAAGGCAGGGTCACCTACAGCAGGTGACACCGGAACGCATCCCGGTGGGCGTGGGGGGGTGACTCCCTGCCCTCCCCGGGCAGCTGTAAAGATCAAACTCCTCAGAGATCAAACCAGATCTGCCCTTTGCTCTTAGGCTGGTGCTCTGTGCAGCTCCCTCCTGACCCGGGTGGCCGGGAGGAGCGGGCAGTGCTGGATGGCTGGGATTGGTGTCCTCATGCCATGCCACAGCTCTGCCCCTGCCCGTGCCAGTTCCTGGTGTTCCCACTGCTCCCCAGCAGATCTCCTGCCTGGCTCTGGCAGCAGTTGTGGGGAATCATGAGCTATGGCTCTTCTCAACCTCTGGACACACCTCTGTTGTTAACCATCCATAAAACTCTACAGCCCTTTTAAAACACCCAGCTACTGTTATTTGATTCTCTTGACTTGCGCAATAAAAACGAGATGGGAGAGGGTGGGCAACACCTCCCCAGGAGTCGGCCCCACAAGTGCAGATCCCGCAGGGCACCCGAGCTCCTGTGGTGCTCAGCATCGCTGGGCATTGAACCAACATCACCCCAATAAACCCTCCTGATTCACTTGAAGAAGAAAAGTGTCATACAGTAATCAAATAGCTCGGGTCAGCGTGAGCAGTAACAGCTTATTTTCATTGCTGAGCTGCACTGCACAAACACCTATCTGTCAGCACTCCACTGGTTTAGTTCCAGGCAAAATGACTTGCTTGCTCTCCAATCTGGCGTGCTGGCAGTGTGGGAATGCAAACAGCCAGCCCTTTGTGTTCACCTGCAGCTTTATTCCCTTCATCAATAATTGCTAAAGAGACAAATGAAATTTTTCATACGTTGGTTCTGGAATTATATCACAGCAGTACTTTTGTTTGATCAGAATTGCTAAATGTTTTCTGTAACTTGGAACAGCATAAAAATTGCAGGTTTGAAAATTACTCATATGCCTCATCCTATCTCGAGGAATTCCAAAAGCTACTTGTGAGACAAGAAACGCTCACCATATTCCTTAGGAGCTGTCCAAAAATAGTGGACCAGTCTATTCTGATTCCATCCAAAGCAATGGCATAGTGCTCAGTGCAGTTGGGAACACACAGCTGTGATGCAAAATTCTCCTTTGAATTTTGAATTTAAACTCCAAGATCTAAACATTTGCAAAGATTAAAAAGACCATTCGGATGCATCAGCAAGACAGAGCACTGACCTGTCAGTTTTATCCTGTATCCTTAAATGCACAGGACAAGAAATGCTGCTGTTTCCAGAGGCTTTGGAGTGGGAAGATGCCATCAGTCACAGAATTATAGAATTGTTTGGGTTGGAAGGGACATTAAAGCCCATCCAGTGTCACCCCTGCCGTGGGCAGGGACACCTTCCACTGTCCCAGGCTGCTCCAAGCCCCGTCCAGCCTGGCCTTGGACACTTCCAGCAGCCACAGCTTCCCTGGGTTATTCCCACCTCAAAGAGAGCCTGCCAAAGCTGAGGGCAGCTGATACCAAAGGAGAATGCTCAGCATTTTGCAGGTTGGCTCCAAGGGATGAGTTGCCTGTATCTTTGGGTTTTTCTCCAAGCTCAAAAGCATCAGAGCTCTGCAGAGTTCCCTTAACCTTTTTCAAGAATTCAGAACCAAAACATTGTTTCTGGCCCAGCTTGAGTTTTTCAGAGAGCTTTGCTAGTAGAGAGTGGGGAGTGAGTCGTGGCACATGGAGGAAGAGGAATTACCAGAGGACTACTAGAAAAGAAGAGTGAATCTGGAGCTGGAAGAGAGGTGACATGAAAGAAAACTAAGTTACCTCTGCAACATCACATGTCAGGAAGGACTTCAAGGAAGCAGAGGTTCATGTGATCAGAATAACAGGGGGGACAAGTTCAGCAGTAGAATTTCAGCAAGATTTCAAAAAAAGGGTGGATGGAAAGTAAAAAGGAGACAGTTCATGGGCTTTGGCTTCAAAGGGTAAGGGAAAAGGATGGAATTAGCGTAAGAAAGGGGAGAAAAAAAAGCCTATGAAGTGGCAGCTCCTCAGTACAGAGGGAGAAGAAGAGCCAGGACTAAGGCTAAATAAACCCCGATCTGTTTGCATATGGCAACAAACAAATATCTGGACAGGAGCTGGGAAATTCAGTTCTCCTCTTCTTATCCATGGGAAGTGACAGTGCCCAGATTGAGACACCGTGACAGAGGCTGAAGTGCTAAATGGGAATTGTTGGGTGCTGGGCTCCTGCGTGCAGCCACGTTTATTGCATCCCAATGTTTAATGTTCACAAACCATTAGATACATGTATATTTATGGTTTGATAATCAGCTGTCATTAACAGATGAGTAAACAACATAATGTTCATATTTAGGAGGAATATGCAAACTAAAGAGAAACTGCCAACTCCTAAGAACATTTATTTTCTCTACACTTAATGGGGGGAAAGGAGGCGGAAATACTCTGTCTGTAAATTAATTATGGGATATTGGCAATGCCTCCACTACTGTACAACTGTAATTATCCCATCTCTGTGCGTGGGACTGTAGTCGTGCACCCCCAGCTATTCTCATCCATGGGAGTGAGGAATATACCCATCGTGCACGTTTCCTAAGTCAAATAATTTTTACTGTCTCTTTGAACTCAGAAGAGCACAGAAATCATGATCTTTCCAACCAGTGTCATGCCAAGATGGTGAGGCCTTCTGCCACACTCCCTTCGAGCAAATCAATCACGTTTCAAACTTCAGGAGAGGATGGAAACTCCTCTTTCCTATGGGAAATGCCAGTTCAAGTAGAGCTGCTTGATTTGAGCAAGGTTTCCTGGCGGTTTTGCAGACCTCCTTGGTTTTCTTGCAGATTTGCTGTTTTCCATCAACTGCAGTTAGAGAAGAGCATGAAAACACATTTTTGACCCCTCCACAAACATCCCTGAGCAAAATATGATCCAGTGTATTTGTGACTCCCTGGTTATATTTCTAATCATCCCTGACACTGTTTTGCATCCAAAGACACTTTATTGAAGGTATTCTTATCCTATTTTTATGGATGAGGGAAACTGAGGCCCAAAGCAGAACAGGATTAACTCAGGTACGAGGCAAAAGAAACAGAGAATTATAAGGAAAGGTCAGGTCTGGAAAGGACGAATTTACAGTGATGAGAAGATGCTTCATTAGTCATGGCTGGGAGAGCTGGAAGAAATCAAGTGCCCAGGCAGGGATGAGTCCAGCATCCTGACTGTCATCTCCCCACTCTCCCACCAGTTAGGCCACGTGCTTGAAAACCGATCCATGTACTTATAACCATGGATATTTGACAAAAAGCAAACGAATATTAACAGGAGTTTCCTGGACAACGTAACCAACTTTCCCCCTTAGCTGATCCTTCCTCTGCCTTATAAAATTAGAAAATTTTGCAATCCATTTTGTAGATGGAAACAGATCATGTACAGATGCAACAATTTGGCAGGTTATCACACCAGGATTTTCAGCCTGGGATAGCACAGCCTTTCCAGCTGCTAAGGATCAGTCCCTTCAGCAAACCAAATTCACTAATCTGGTGCTTTCTCCTGCCCATAGCCAGGCTTATTGGGGAGGATTAGCTCGTTGTCCAGGGGTAATTTTCTCAAATAAATGGGTCAAAGCCTGTGCTGGCTCCCCTCCTGCAGCCTGCTGAGTTCAATGGCTTTGCTCAGAACACAGCCTGGTTCCTCATTTCCATTGAGATCCTTGGGCCGTGGCTGAATAACGAGAAGTGGCAGGTGAAGCCGAAGGTTTTGGCTTTGTTTTTTGTAAAGAAGAGAGGAGTGCAGCAGAACAACATATGGTACAGTGCCTGGCTAAAAATGATTTAGTGGGAAGCTGGTGCTTCATTTCTGTCTCTCTGCAACCACGTACACTAATGTAGTGGTGTAACTATTCATCTAATAAACTGCTAATATTTATTATTAATTGAACCATTTAATCTAACGGTGGATTAGGGGAAGGCAAATGTAGGACTTAATGACTCTGCTGATTGGTATAAATTTTAACAGTGAGCTCAGGCTGTATAATACAAATTGTGTTGCTGCTGCTGCTGCTAAATACCTTGTAACTGGAAGAAACTGTGCCCAAGCAAAACTTGCACTGGCTATCAAGAGGTTGGGGTTTTTTAATCTTTTAGTGAACGCTGTAGGGACTTAACTCCAAAAGATGAGATCACTGTCACCAGTGGTTTATTATATTAATGGCAAAGAAAGTGGCTATTAGTAATGTCTGCTTAACTTTAGAGGTCATCTTCCATCCCAAGTAGCCCCTGAACGGATAGCCTAGTGCCGCTGCGATGACTGAAGTGCAGGATAACAAACCGTAATTATCTTGCACTTCTAACCAAATCCCCTGTATTGTCTGCAAATCCATCATTGCCAGGGCTCTCTCCAGCCCACCCACTGCTCCGAATCCCTGGTTTTCTGGAGCTGGAAGCAAGGACACACCCACGTCTTATGGAAGACAAATTTCTGCTTAGTGCTAAATCTTGTTTCCCAGACACTGCTGGATGGGAATTTAGGGATATTCCAGTTGGGACTGGACAGATGCTTCAGCTCTTTACCTTTCAAGCCTATGTAGTCAAAAGCAATGTCTGTATCCTGGGGACAAATGAATGAAAAAGCCCAAACTTCCTAATGGGATGTATCTTGCTCTAAGCTCTTGGAGGACCTGAGATCTTAGACTTTATCATTGTGACATTATGGGCTTTAGACAAGCTATTTTTAGAGGTCTCTTTAAAATTTGATCAGTTATAATTTTCCCTTTATGGTTATAATTTTCCTTTTCATGGGAGCTCTGTAGCTGAGACAGTAACTCTTGGAAACACAGCAGCACCCTTTCTAAGTGGGGTATAAAAACCCTCCTAATTGGGAATATTCTTTCAAGCATTTGCACAGTATTATTTGAATTTTTTTTTTTGTTACACATAGGACATATGGTGATGTTGTGTGGCTCTCAGGCATTTGAACTTGCATGAGTTATTGCAGCAGTTCCAAATTTCATGCTGAGAAAATTCGGATGCCACCTTCCAGGTCTGATGAAAATTAAGGGTATGTTGTCATCGTTGGCTGTCCTACCTTAGATCTCTTTGAGGCTTGATGTTATCAGAGAGTCTGGTTCAGTCTACAACTTCTAGAGCAGAGACCAAAACACAGAGGTCACCTTCCATTTGGTGTTTCCTCTCCCCTGCTTTGCTCTCCATTTTCTACAGCTGAAGGAAACATGCCCTGTGCTTCTGCTATGAAAGCAAGGATGTGTTAGAGAATCTGGGAAACCCATCTACCTTTTTTTTTGCCTTCTATTTGTGGTAAGTGAGCTGGGAGAAAAGATGTTTCTTACCGTTGTGGCCACTGGAAGTCAAGGGAAAGAGAAATGGAAAGAAAAAAGAAAGCTGAGGGATGAATTAGAAGAAAATAAAGAATTGCTGAAAAGATTAAAGCAGGAGGGAAAGAAAGGAGAACCTCTCCAAGAAAGAGATGAACTCACAGCTTGCTTACCTGCTTGAGATAGAAATGTGCTGGGAGTTTTGGCAGAAGTCGCTTTATAAACTTCCCTTGCTTAGGAGCTCTCTTGATCACCCTGGAGTCACCCTACTGGCACAGCCACACCAGCTCCCATTTCCCACACTCCCACATCACCTGAATCTGGAAGAAAATGCAGCTAAGAGATGGAAACCAATGGGAATTTGGCAATGGCTTTTACCAATGGGAAAAGCGAAGGGAGGGGTTCAGCAGGACAGACACGCTAGAAAGATGATGCAGAGAGAGAGCTAAAGCAGAAGAAACGGTTGTGAATAAATAATCAGGATTTGAATGTGGAAATCTGAAAAAGGAAAGACTCAGCAAAGTGTCCTGAGCAGCAAGTAGCAGCTGTCAGATTGTGTTTTCTGGGTGAGTTTCAGAAAAAGCCAGGAGGTGCAACACGTTAGTGAAGGTGTAGGTGTTCAGGCAGGGTGAATGCTGAGAGTCCAGGTCAGTGCTGCTCTGGCACAGCCCCAGCTCTGCACTGAGCATCTGAAAGTCCCTCCTAAGTGTGACTCCACACTCTCCAAACCAGCCCAGAGTACCTCTCTCGCCCAGCCGGGGCTGCAGTCCCGCCACGAGCAGCAGTTCCCTGGTGCGGAGGGAAGGAGCTCCGAGGGCGAAATCTCTCACCTGCGAAATCTGAACTACGAACCAGCTCCAGGAACTGGCGAGGTTATAATTTTTTAACTTGTGAGGGAAACCACAGCTCTCGGTGGGACCAACACAAGAAAGAAGCTCAGCAGGTTTGCTAAATGCAGATGGAATTACCAGGATACAGGTCGGAGCCTACATCTCCTTCACCCGTGAAAATTGCCCAAAATTTCCTGACCTCCATGGAAACACCCTGGTTTGCACTGTGCCTCCCACTCAATCAGCTTTTTTTTCATTCTCTTAGTGCTGGGTAGTGTTTTACAGGTGTTCTCCTGCTCCTGATGCTCATTTAGGTTGCCAGGTTGTTTCAGCTCTCAGTTATTCTCCTGCCCAGCAACAGAATGGGGCCATAAAAATTTACTTTCTTGTTTACATGCACTCAGCAATTTATAAGAAGAAAAGTGGGGAAAACCATAAGCAAAGAATCAATGCTGCATTTAATAGTTAAGCATAAAAGTCATTCTTAAACAATATTTTTATTTCAGTTTTAATGGGAGACCAGAAATACCACTACTGGGTTTTTAAGGCCCATAAGGTGTTAGTACTCTTGTTATCTCTGATGTTCATGGTCTTTCGCACACCATTTATGCCGGGCATTATTTTTGACAATGCAGTATGGCAAATGCCTGGCCTGGGATTCCTTGGAATGAATAAAAGATTTATAGTGGAAATTCTACAAGTAATATCTTGTTATAATACATTTTTGTGCTAACTGCAAGTGACAAGTGATTGCTCAAACTTGTTCCTGCAGCTACCAGGTTTTCCCCTTTAATCCTATATTAGTTCTACAGAAAAAAAAATTTGAAATACAGGGAGAGCTGTCTTTTCATTTATTTTATCTTGCCTCTATAGGAATATTTTCATGGTAAATTCAATATACTTTGTCCGAAATGTAAATGGAATGTTCAATATATTTTTAACTCAAGCACTGTTTAAACATTAAAATCCTCTTTTGCAAATGCCATTGTGATAGAGGTTCAAGACTTTGCGGGGGCTTAATAACTTCCTGGGAGGAAAAGAGGCCAGTTTGGTAGTCAGGACTTGATTTAAGAGGCTTCACTTCCTTTCAGTTCTGCAGGATTTCCATAGGACTGGGGCTAAATTAGGAATTTCTCCGTGTGGCATTTCTCCATCCGTGAAGTGGACACTGAGCAGTGGGTGCTCTGCAGTCTGTGGGGCAGGGAAACAAAAGGAAACACTAAAAAAGACAAAGTGAGGAGAACCGCAAGAGGGGCATTGACGCAAATCAAGAGAATATAATTTAAAATCTTTTATGTTTGTAATGTGACCGCCGTATCTTGGGGTGGTGAAGGTGGAGCTTGGGAGCTTTGTGTCAGTTAGTGCCGGGATTATCCACATGAAGTTAGCAGGCACCGTTTGAGCTTTACATGAAGGAGAAAAAGGCCGATGGAGCTGGGACTGGTGACGTGGCAATGTGTCACTGCAGGTGGCACGGTGCTGGTATTTGCAGGGCAAAGCAGAAAAGGCTGTGCTGTACACAAGCCACACAGTCACACTGCCCAGCCAAGCTGTGCTGAATACCCAGTGCTTCACTTCGGGTAGAGATTACTACCAAATTCCAGGGAATGCTCAAGAACCTCCTCAAGTGTCAATGAACAGCAAACTCTACGCCGACTAAATTATCATCCCGGTTCCCAGGCTGTTTTGGCAGTTTATGTCCTCGAGGTTGGTTATCCTTTTTTCCTTTCTAATCTAAACACAGGATGTTATCCTTAATACCTCTTTTCAAAACTTGCACAGGATTTTATTTAGCTCCTGTGTGAGAAGAAAATGAAAAGAAGAGAGAAGCTGGCTTGGGGTTTTGGGGAGTGAAAGCAAACTTGAGAGGCACTTTTGGGAAAGATATGAAATGGTCTAAGGTGCTGTAGGTGGTCACTCAGACAGCCGTGAGCAGCAGCTCAGTAATACCCAGCTCCACACTCTGTCGCCCTCAACAACCCTCTGTGTTCTGGGCTAGGAAAACACTTTCCAATTCAATAGCCAGGTTCTTTGCTGAGGTTGCCAAAGGTGCCCATTTGGGTCCTGGTAATGCTCTATGGATGGATGGCTGCTTCCCAAAACCCGCATTGATAACACCTGCTGTGTCTGTCAGCTTTTATTTCTACCAGATGTAATTGGATTTAAGTGGTAACACAGGAGCGTGAGACAATCTGCCTCTTCACATGGGATCTTCTGGACACAATAAAAACTTCTGAGCCTTGGTCTATCCTTCTGTTAATCACCCATTTCAAGATTCCTGTCTTTCTTTCGGATTTCTTACTCTGGTTTATTCCCACCCAAGCCTGTTTTGCCAAGCATACAGCTCACATCTCCATTTGCTTCTATTTTCTCTTTCGCATTTTTCTTGTCATGCTTGGTACCAAAATTTTCTTCCAGCAGAAGTATTCCAAGAGCCACTGGCTTTTCCTTGCTGGCTTAACTGCTGCAGGAGCAGGTCGTATCCTAATTGTGTCCTCGTGGTTACAACTACAAGCTGGGCTCTTTGGTTGCACGGATCTCTTGGTTTGTAGCCAAAATCAATCTGTGCATATGTTTGCCATGCTGTGACACAGTTCCTGGTTTTTTAAAGCAGTAGTTTCTCTGAGAGCTCGGCTCAGTGTCCTCTGGATAATATTACCCTGCTGTAGGTAGAACTTCCTATGGAGTCCAAATGCTTCCAGCTCACCGGAGCCAGGGCTGGGCCTGCCCACCATCGGTGGGGCTGGATCTGTAGCCCTTTCCTGCTCTCAGGTCTCTTCCCAGAGCCCAGTCTGCAGTTCAGACACAGAAATGGGGGCCCAGATTTCTCCCTCCCCACGCTGTTTCTGCTCTCCCATTGCCACCTCACGCCTGCCTTCGTGCACAGCCAGACGGGGCAGGCAAAGCAATGGAAGGAGTTTCACCTCACAGCAGCAGCTTCCCGAAGCAGCACATGCCATTTTGCTGTCTTGGATTTTGGTTTCATCCCTTCTGCATATCCTTGGCTTTGTCAATACTGTACACTGGGGAAAACCATCATAACTTTTCTCCCAGGCTAGTTTTAGTGAGTGCAACAAGAGCCACTCTGCAGAGAAGCCCCTGCCATGGGGCCATCTCCATGGAAAGATAATTCCATACAGGGCTTGGTCAGCTCTGTCTTGGCTTCTCAGAGATCTTCCACTGGACATCCACCTCCTTCCTCAGGCAGGTGGTTCTGAACACCTCACAATATCCTTGTGGTGGATATTTCTCTATTTGTTTGGCTTCGGATCAAGACTGAAAGCACTGCTGGAAATACACTTTAGCCAAAGATTGTTTAGGTCAATTGTTCCTTCTGGTATTAAAGTTATGAATCATCTTGGCATCAAGGTGTGACCTTTCCTCTTTACACTATTATGTCACCAAAAAGGAGGCAGAAATGGAAATAGGAAGATGATTGCAATAAATTTCTCACCACTGATATAATGTCTCGTGTGCACCAGGAGTATTGGACTTGTAAACCTCATCTTCCTTGGCATGGATCCACACTAAACTTTGTTTCTACTAACAAAATCCAACATTCCTTTTTTTTCCAGTACAGCTTTCTCTGCATCATAAACCACCTGCTGGACTGAGTTCTCTGAAGTGACAGTGCAGAGATTTCCATCCAAAACTGATACAGGCAGTCTGAAAAGCTGCACTCCTGCAGTGCAGAGTCCCCGCAGGAACGATCTTTCCAAACATAATGTTTTGATGTTGCTGGTCCAGAGGCGATAGTGAATAAAAACATTTGAAAAAATCTAAAGAGTAGGTAACAGTGAGAGAATAAATGTCAATTCTTGATCGTATCTGCCTTGGAAACAGTTACATTTGCAGAGCAGAAACCCAGTGCTGGTTATCTCCTACAATTCCAATCGCTCACTAAAAAAAAAAAAAAAAAAAAAAAAAAATTTTGTCCTACTATAAAAACTCTTGAAATTAAATCTGACACTTTAGAGTCTGAAATAAACTCTATTTCAAATAAAATTGTATCTTTGGAACAATATACATCAAGATACAGAGGAAAATTGCAGGGAGATTGTGATGGGATTAAGCTATTTCCTGCGCAGAGCGGCAGCGCTGCAGCCCTGTCAGGAGCTCTCCTCCAGGATAGTGCAGTTGTTCCCCATAAAGCAGAGCTCCTGGAAGATGCTATTGCCTCTCCAACCTGCCAGCTGGAGTGGTGTTAAAAAAAATGATGCTACCAGGAGTTTGTCACCTCATTTTCAGTTACTTTCAGTTTCCCTGAGTTCGGGTGGATGGCGTTACCCCAGGCTGGGTGTCCCAGCTGAAGGGCCACCCCCAGGGACCCAGCACTGGGTTCTGGTGCTCACGGGGCTTTCAGGAGAAGGAAAGGTGCTTTGGGTGACTCTGCAAGAGCGCTTGGCTCAATCTGAAGGGCAAGGAGGGTGAGAAGGGAGGGTTGGCAGCTGAAAGGGCTGCGCAGCTGTGCTGGAATGTCTGGATGCAGTCGGTTGACCCTCGGTTTGGGAGAGCAAGAGCTCCCCGTCACCTTCCTCCTGTACTCCTCAGACACTTCCTACAGAGCTGGTGCATTAGCAGGATTTAATCTGTGCAAAAACCTTCTCTGTCTCGCAAACCACTTCTCCCATTAATCCAGAAGATTTTGCAGCATCTCTCTCCGAGCGTCAATCAACCATCAAACCAGACACGTGAAACAGTAATGGGCTGCTTGATTTGAAAAGAAACTTGTGGTTTCCCTGCGCTGCTGTGAGAAGTGCTGGGAGCATAGGAAACAGCCACAACAGCAATCCTGCTGTCAGTGCAGAGCTCCCAGAGCTCAGCACCATTTCCCACTAACCTTTTCAAAGACACCCAAGTCGTGCAGTTCCTTGCGTGGGAGCAGGGAGTGCCTGCACGCTGGGACTGGGGAGATGAGCTATCCCTGATGGATGCAGCAGTGCTGACAACGTGGCCACACCTGAGCTGAGCTGGCTCTGGTGGGCAGGGGATGGTTTTCCTGGACAGGGCAGGAGGGACCACACAGGATGCTGTGCTGGAGAGCATTCCTGCGCCAGCCTGCCTTGCAATTAATAACGAGATTTGGACCTTCTTCTCAACACTGGTGAAATGTTAAATCCCCCTTCTGTCTCTGCTCCCCAAATGTCAATATTTTGTGCTGTTTTATTTTCTGATAGCATTATACATATGGCTTACCGGTCCAGTGTGATAAAAATCTGAGAACTAGATCATTTTGATAAAAGAAAAAAACCAAAACAGCCTTCCTCTAATTTCTACTTAACTGTTAGTAGGGGGCTAATTACTGTGAACTTCTGTATCATGGTTTCAAGTAACTTGTTTTAAAAAAATCTGTTTATAATCTGATTCCTCTATTTTGACTAACCAAATCATTTGCAGTAATTAATTTTCAGGATTAATAAAAGTAAAAGGAAGAAACCATGGGAGGAGACTAGCTCCATATTTTAAGCATGCATCAGGAATTGCTCCCATTCGCATTTAACTTTCTATTCAGTTTGTAACTATTTGTTGTCAATGTCTTATCCCTGGCAGTGTCCAAGGCCAGGTTGGACAGGGCTTGGAGCAGCCTGGTCTAGTGGAAGGTGTCCCTGCCCATGGCAGGGGGTGGAATGAGATGACTTTTAAGCACCTTCCAACCCAGGCATCTTATGATTCTATGATTGCTGGGATAAAATTAACACAAAGCAGTATTAATAATATCTTGAATTTACAGAACATTTTGATACACCCAAATCCTCCTGGCTTTTTCCTACTCCAGTAGAATTGGATTTCTGCCCTGCCACCCCATGAGAGCAACACCTTGTAAACCATTGAATTGTCACACAAATCAAAATTTCCCCTCTCCAGATGATGTGAGTGCAATCACTCAGCTGCACCTCAAGTCTCAAGCCTCGCTTTTAACTGTTGCAGAATTTATTTCCAAAATATTTGATTTGATTTGATCTGACTTGATTTGACTTGATTTGATTTGATTTGATTTGAGCAGGCAAGTGGTTCTGTTGAAATCAGCTGGTAAGGTGAGAGTTTCATCCTCAGACAAAAAGAAATTGCTGAATTCTATCTGTGTTCAAGAACTGACATTCTGGAGCCCCGTTTGCTATTGATGGGATCAATATGTTTTGTGTAACACTCAACACAGAGATCCCATCTATCCCTGCCCCGTGGAATTTACTTTCTAAGCAACAGTTGTCAGTGGATTCAATATTTGCTGAATTAATTAAAACCTGTGTTAGGTTTGATCAAATAATCTTCCAGTCATGGTACATCTGTAGAGATAATAGTTTGTGGTTCTTTAGGGTCACCTGAAGTGGCTGCTGGGGTAGAGGTCCGTGACTTCAGCCCAAGTTTTCAGTGAATGTGTAGAAGACAAAGAATCATCACAAGGATGGTTTGGGTTGGAAGGGGCCCTAAAAGTCATCTCATTCCAACCTCCCCTCCCAGCCCTTCCAGAGTGTTATTGCAGCCATCAAAAGGTCACGTGTTGTTGTCACAGAGTGGCAATTGTTTTGTGAGGAAATACATTTAACACTTCTAAAGTAAGATCATCTTATTCCACTCCAACATCTGAACCACTACAAATATTTATAAATTCAGTAGGCCTGGAGGAAAGAACATCCAAATGCTTGAAATAAAAGAGCAGGAGTGGCTGGCCCTGATCATAAGGATAGTTTTACCCTTCTGAGTGCTTTCACCTGGTGCACTGAAATCCTTCCTGCAGAGGAGAGAGGCCTCCTGAAAAGGCCACCAGCTGTCATTTATACACGGGTTCCTGTGTTTGTCAGTGGGCATTGACACCACAAGGCCACTGCTTATCCTCCTTCCAACACATCAGTTTCCTAATGAATCCAGCATGAGTTAAACCATAAAGATATAAGATTGGTCAGGTCACTTCAGACCAAAGATTCCCACAGCCCCATATCCTCATACCTGCCCTGTAACTGTGGCCAGCACATGATCTTTAATGAACAAGAACAAGTAGAATAAGAATGAGCAGCACTGAGTCGCCTTTCCATTGGAATATGCTCCCAGCTCCTAGGGAGTTTTAGGGACTTCCACAGTCCTACTATTAAAAATTATAGTCCTAAATCAATTATTTTCATGTCCTACAGGCAAAAAAATCATCTGTTTTCCATTTCATTATTATGTTCCACTAGAGAGAGCAGAGCAACTATTATTATTTTAGCAGAGTCTTGCAGATAGAAGGTGCTATTGAACTGCAAAGCTTTTCCTACCAGCTGGAGCACGTTCAGTGGCAGCTTTGCTCCTGAGAAACTAGAGTTGCACTCTTTGCAGGGCAGTAAGTGTTTATTGGCTCCATTTTTCCAAAGAAATGGAGCATAGCTCCACCAGCATTTGCCCCAAGCCCTGCATGAATTGTGAGGCTGCTTCATTTCTTGTGCCACACTCAGGCCGTGTATTGATGCACTTCAGAGCAGTGTATTAAAGGAGATGAGTAACATCCTTCAGATGCTTTCTTTCTCCTGTCCTCCCCTGTGGAAGCAGCCCGGTGTTTTATTTGGAAAGGGTTTGTCTCTGTTCCTAATGTACGTGCTGCTGAGCCTTGATGACTGAGGAGGCAAGTTCAGGAGTGCATCTTGTCCTTTCACTGCAAGGTGGTCAGCTTTCTGATTGCTGTTATTTCCTGTGGGAGCTGGCTGTCAGAATTATCTGCCACAGCGTCATGTAGTGACTTGCAAAGGTGTTATAACTGGGACTGGGGATGTTACCAGCCCTGCTGGAACACTGGTGTTTTAGCAGGAATAGTTGGGGTAAAGATCATGTCTGAACACCAGGGCACAAATCAGAGCCAGCCCCTTATCTCCTTCCACACCAACCACTTCCCCTTAATTATGTATAACTTCTCATCCATTAAGCTCCATAAATTCCAGGAACAGGTTAGGAATTAGTATCCCAGATTTACATATGGAAATCCAAACCCAAGGAGAACCCATTATCCAACATGATACGGGAAACAGAATACAGATTTCCTGACGTCCATGAGGGTGTCCTCTCAGCCAGTTACACAACCCTGGGTTATACGAGCGTTTAATAGAGACAGTGACAGAATAGAATTGATAGCAAAGTTGCCAGTTCTTAAAGTAGGAGATTCCCATAAATATGCAAAGGAGCATCCAGCTCCTTGTGTCCCACCCTGGGCAATGCCTGCCCCAGCGAAGCCAGGAGGTTTCAGGCAGTAATGAATGACCAGGAGCAGAACCTCACCTTAAGGACAGACATTTATCTCAGCAGTTATGAACTGATCCATTCCAATCGTCGTCTGTGTTCCCACTGCACTGATTTGTACAGATTCACATTACAAGGACTACACAAGGCACAAGAAAATTTTTAACTCCTATGCAGAGGAAAGCAGGAGCTGTTGACTGAGTGTCAGCCCCTACAAGGTGACGTGGCCAAGTGGAGAGGAGAAGAGGTTGTAGCAGCAAAAAGCAGGGGTTTTAATCCCAGCTGAAATATATGGAGCGATGCTCTGTTCATTTAATAGGCCCAGCAGTTTGATGAAAGTGAGACAAACCAGGAGAACAGCAATGATAAAAAACACCAGTCGTGATAAGGAAATAAAACCCCTCGCAGCCAGTGAAGTGCTTTCCCCGACTCTGTGCTGTGCTAGGAGGAGCAGAGCGGGAGAGAGCGATCACCTCAAGGAGCAGAGCTGATTGAAAGTACAGTTCCCTTGTCACACTGGGCGATATTGTTAACACATTTCCTCAAACCCTTGTGCCCTGGCTTGAGGCTGGAAGGCTGCTCACTGAAATCGCTGCGTGCTGCTTGTAACGGAGCCAGCTTGGTAATAGAGAGATCTATAAGTGCTGGCACCCTCCCTCCATTTTCTAGTGGAGAGGTAGCTACATCCTAAAATCTGTGCTAGGTTTGAGACTGGCACTGAACTGGGAAAAGAGACTGATTTTGGAGCTTCAGCAGAGGCAGTGCCCCCATCCCAGCCCCTGTCTGGCTGCTCCTGGGCTGGAGTCACCGAGACAGGGTGATGGGAGGAAGCATTTATCCTACTGAATAATTACCTGCTTGTAACAACAGGCTTTGGTCTCCTGAGCTATCAATCTGCAGCCTTTCAGCAGCATTAAATTAACTGGGGAAGGATCTGCGAGAGTGTCTGGAGAATATAGAGGAAAAGTTCAAAAGTTTAGCATGCTGTCGAGCCTGCATGTTCCCTCCACATAGAGAGAAGGATTCACAGAATCCTTTAGATTGGAGAAGAGCTCTGAGGTCATCGAGTCCAACCATTCCCCAGCACTGCCAAGGCCACCACTAACCCATGTGCCACAGCCACAGAGTTTTTAAATCCCTCCAGAGATGGTGACTTCACCACTGCCCTGGGCTGCACAACCCTCTTGGTGAAGAAATTTTTGTTAATGCCCAACCCAAACCTCCCCTGGCACAGCTTGAGGCCGTTTCCTCTCGTAATGTCACTTGTTACCTGAGAAAAGAGACCGACTCCCACCTCTCTACAACCCACTTAGTTCATGGAGAAAAGCTTCTCTAGAAATGGGACATTCCTGGGCCACCTGTCGCAAAGAAAAAAGGCAAAGGAAGGAGAATGGTGATGCTCCTTCTGGAGCCAACCCTTGGGTTTGGGTCCAGCTACTGCTGTGGAACTGTACAGTCCAAGTCCCATTGCAACAGCTGTCTGATTTCTGCCTTTCGTCATCCATGTCCAACTAGAAAGGGGAATAACTTCATCTCAGAATTTTTGATAGTTATTGGAGCAGAAAGGAGTAAGGAAAGATGAAGAAATGTCAACAGAATCCTTGTTCTCGATGTGCTATGTCAGGATAGATTGTTACATTGGCTAAGCATAGATTTTTTTAAAAAATGTATTTTTAATAAGAAATGAAGTCAATTTCTTTATGGAAGATCAAGTGCTAAGATTTTTCCAAAGCTTCTGCAGTTTTTTTGTGAAAAATCATGTGAAATATGGAGTCTGAATGCTGACAACTGAAACACCAGAAACAACTGGAGCCCAATAACCCCACAGTACTTATGCAAAACTCCAATGGAAATCAGACCTCAAAAATAAGTCTGGTAAACTTAATTTTACACCAATTTCCTTATCTAGAAAATTATTCATTTTTAATTAAAGATAACGTGGGTATACACTCTACACACACAGAAAGTACACACCATTATTTCTTGCAGAAATTCACTTTGAAAGGTTCATTATACTTTGTCATGCTACAGATGCTTGTTCTGGACATCAAGGTATAGTAAAAAAATTCACAGTCCCTGTTTTACAAGCCTCATGATGCCTTGAAGATCCTGCAGTGTGGACAAGGACTTGAAGAGGATGTCAAACCCATGTAGGGTGAAGAGACCTTGCTGGATTTGTGGAAAAAGGAATAGGTGCAAGGTTCTACTCCCTGCTCCAGACAGCACATGCTGGACCATATGAGGTCGTCCTTGGGACAGACACCTTTCTTTTGACTCTTTATCTTGTACATTGGCTCTTTGTACCTTTTGGGTCCTGCAGCTGCTCTTAGATGTTGGGTTTTGCAATAGCAGGAAAAGCTCTAGAACTCTTCTTCCATTTTAGCATTGCTGCTGATAAATGTATTCTGATGGACTACTCGGTTTCTCATTCATGGAGATATTTAGTGCATTCCTTTAATGGCTGGTGATGCACAAATCGGTTTTAATATCAATAATGAACAATTTGGATGACATTCAGACTCAAGATCTGCCAAAAAAATTTGCTACATGTCAGGATTTATTGAGTACAATACACTGAGGTTGCCAAAGAGGCTGGAGTTCCTTCAGCAGAAAAGCAAACAGATGGTCCCAGGAAAGTGAGCACATTCTTAAACCCTGGATTGCATTTGGACAGAATGGAGCCACATCTGCCAAAGCCTGCTGGCCAGAAGTATGGCGGAAGGGAGCCATCAGAAACTAATGTGACATTCTTCAAGCTCTTTCACTTAATATTGATATTAGTAATCCAACAGGAATGTTCCAGAATCGCCAGGTGTCCTTCGGGTTGGCCAATTTAGGGGAAGGAGACATGATTAACAGTTAGTAACTGGATACGCACATGCACCCCGGCCTGAAGTGTTCCCTGCTAAATATATCCTTCTAGGTCATCCACGTCCACCTGGCCTGGAGATAAAATGGTAGGAGCTGCTCATTTCAAATAATCTGTTTCTGATTTCTGCTGCCACAAGCCAAAAGATAATCTTGCAAATGTGCCTGTACCTCCAAACAACTGGCTGTGAGAGAAGATGCCAGACCTGGGAGTGCAGAGCGGAATTATCCCAGAGATCTTCTCAGGCTTAGCACGGCCCTGGGTTCAGGATCGGAGTTCAGGAGGTAAAAAGGGCAGGTTATGTCAGGAAATACATAGATGGGGTGAATCCTAATGGATCTGTGCTTGTGTAGTACTTTGTAAAAATAAACGGCAGCATAAGGGAAAAGACTGACTCGTTCTTCAGCTGCATTGAAGCAGCAGAGTGGGAAATCACCCAGGGTGGTACTGTATGGGAGGGAGACACATCCTCTGGTCCAAACAAAGCCTTCAGAGATGCAAGGTGAGGTTCTAGTGCTTGATCTAGCTTTACAAAGAATAAAAATGTCGCTAAGTCTGCTCTATGGCTCAGCTTCCCATCATAATTTAGGGATCATATAATACCTCACAGGACTTTTACAGAACTTAATGTACCAGTAAGTAAGAAATGTGAGGTCCTTGTGTGAAATGGTCGGTAGGAATGCACTGGCTGGGCATCACTGTGGATCACAGGGATAAATCACAGCACTGATGTGGTGGAAGGGGTTGTCTGGAGAGCAAGGAGCTCTCTTAGTGGTCGAGGCAAGACGCGAACGCACTCAGGGAGTTACGGATGGTAAAGCGTTAGAGAAATGTTACGGTTCAGTTTGAGACTGGTGCCTCCAAAGGTGTACAGAGGAGGCATTGCAGTACACTCACTCACTCAGAGTTTACTCCTCCTTGCGTGCAACAAACCAATAAGGGAATGTCACTGTTTTGTTTCCTACCCCAGAGCTGGCACATGGAGCAATGGTTCAGTGACTCTCACACAGACCTGAGCGTCAGCACTCGCGGGTAATCTGTTCTTGTGCCCTGACTGCCACAGAGGTGTTATTCCTTGGGATCAAGTGGATTTTAGGACACCAATGCTAACCACTGCCAGGTCCCTTCTCTACCTCTGCACAAGCCTTTCGTGCCTAGAACAGGTGAATTCATGCTCCAGTCTGCTCTCAGGACTTCCCACCTCAGCCTGTGTTCACCTCACTGCAGAGAGGAGCAGCATGTCTGTCACAGGCACACACCCTCCGAGGGGAAGTGCTCCCAAACTGGGTGCAGTGAGGCCTTTCAGCCTCCATCTCCAGCCCCGACAGAGCCAAATGCAGCATGAACTGAGTGAGCAAAGCCTCCCACTGCCATCGGGGGTGAGGGGAGGATGCTCAGCACTTCCGAGGTACACAGAGCATCTTCCCACAGCGGTTCCAAACAACTCCCCTGCCAACAGGAACAGAGTGTAATCTTTCAGTCCATCAGCTGGGTGTAGTGGGGAAATGGGTGAAATCTTCTCACCCTGTTTCTGCAAGAAGTCAGATGATATGATCCCTACAGTCCCTTCTGGCTGCAAGACCTATGAACATCCCTCTGAGCTTACTGGGGTGTTTCATGTACACGTGGTGAGCCTATTTCATCTCTGGGTTAACTCTGCTGACACCAGTGAGTTACACCAAGGATAAATCTGGCCTTGTCACTGTGTTTTGTACTGTAATTCAGTTCCTCCTTTGTTTAAAACTTTTGGCAGTTTGATATATTACAAGTGCCACGTACGTATAAAACGCATTTCTTTGAGCAAAGAAAAATACGCTAATATGCATATTCCTACTTTGTCTCTTTCTTGTTACCAGTTAATCAATCACACAGAATGTTTGTGACACTTATTAAAGGGAATGAGTAGATAAAAGCACATGGCTTTCATTTATGAGACCCTGATAAGTTGGAAATACAAAGGATCTTACCAAAGGGAGTCAGTGTATACTAATGGGTAGAACAAAGAGCCGATAATGAAAAAGACGTTGAATGTGGATCCCAGTTCTATTAACTCCCTTTGTGATCTTGAGTAACTCAGCTATTCCCCACACTTTATACATGTGACCAGCTCCAATCTGGAGGCCATGCTTCAGTTGAATACCATTAGGCCAATCATTCTTTTAAATAAAATACTTCTGTGCTGTCAGCTTTTAATTGCTATCAGCCAGAAATCCAGATTAAAATCCCGGAGCCTGGATCTGGGAAGATTATGTTTTTAGTCTGTGTTCAGATGCAGCTTCAAAAGGAAAGCAAATCCCAAATGCAGTGAATATTATCTCTTTTCCTCTCTCTTCATTTCCATGTGTATTCAGATTGAGTGGCACATCTGCAAATCTCTGTTCACCTTGTTGCAGGGTATAAACTGAGCAATCTGCTCTTCAGCTGAGAACTCTGAGGCTGCAGATAAACAGCCCCCTGGAAATACCAACTTGAGGAGCAGAATGGGTATTGATCCAACGTGCAGTGTTTCTCAGAACACATTCCTTTCTTTTTCTGAGGAGAGCAGGTATTTCCAACAGCAGGAATGCTGTCCCCATGGCAGATGCTCCAGCACATGCAGTGAGCTGGGGTGAGGGATGTGCCCTGCCTCTGCACAGCTGGGAGGAAAGCCAGAACTCCAGCCCAGGGGATGTCCAGGGGATGGTTATTCCACTGCATCTCAGCACAGGGAACCCCAGGATCTCTCATGGACTAATTGAGATCTTATGTTATGTTTCTCCTTACAAATCCCAACTCCAAATGTCCCTGTCACAGGGTGGGGAGAGAGGTGGCAGCCGTGTCAGTCTCTAGTGTGGGAGTGGGCAGGTCTTGGCTGTGGGATTGGCCCTGAGGCACAGTCTCTTTCCTGGGGATGAGCAAAATCACACAAACACAGAAAGATTCCAGGTTGGAAGAAACCTCTGAGATCATCCAGTCCAAGCTGTGCCCCATTCCCACCTTTTCAACCACCCCACGTTTAGTCATTCCTGAAACACCTCCAGGGATGGGGACCCCACCACCTCCCTGGGCAGCCCCTTCCATGCTGCTCTTTTAGCACCAGGAAAGTCATTTTTCCCCTCTCTCTTCCCCGTCTGCAAAGCTGGGGTGATGATGATACTGCCCTGTTTCATACTGTTCTTGGAGATTTGCAAATGAGCAGTGATATCATTATTAATGAACCTGTAAATCCAATAATTCAACGCTGTGGCAGCACAATAGCACACAGTACCTTAAATATGATCCTTGGGTGGCCCTATGAAACTTATGCTGTGCTTATTTTGACTTATTTGTATATTTTCTAAATTCCTCCCTTTTGGTAAGAACAATTATGTTACAAAGTTTGGAAACTGAGAAGAAGCATGCAGTGTAAAAGCTCAGGAATGACTAATTTGGAGAGGTTTTTTGCAACAAAGAAGTTCAAAAACCAGTTAAAGGCCTGACTGTTAACAAATGAAAAAAGTAATTTGGATACTACCGGCAGTGCAGGAGGTACTTTTATTAGGTAAGGCAATGCAAAAGTTTGGCATGGGTTCAGTAATAATAAAAGAGCAACTATAAAGAGTTAATTATCTCTGATCCCTAAAGGAAGTATATCTTTCCTATCATCATTGAGGCCCTTTGTAGTGCAATGTTGGGAAAAACAGAGCATTTTGGCTGAGAGCCCAACACCTGGCCTGGGAATCATGTTTTACAGTGGCCAAAGATCATCAGCTTCTCCTAGATAGCGTGCTAATAATGTGAAATTGGGGCTGAAGTTACCTCATTAGGGGCACCACTAGTAAACTCCATACCATTCTTTTATGGGGGAAAAAAAGGGAAGAGGTTTGGAGTCATGGTGTTTGCCTTGCTTTGATCTTTAAATAAAAGTGTCAGTGTTGTTTCCTAAATAAAAAAAAAAAAAGAGGTATGGCTGTTGTCGGCCTAACCCTTCCTTGTCAAGTCCCCCTCACTGCAAAAAATGGGACATAAAACCATACAGGCTCACTGTGTTATAAAAAGGGAAATGAGGAAAGGAAAAAAAAAACTCTGCAGAGCTATTTGGAAAAAGCTCCCTCTTCTACCATTCACTCCACTGAATATTTCTAATGGTTTTTGCCATAAACCAGATATTGGTGGAATATTTTGATTCACGTAGAGCCGGTCCCAGCAGTGCTGCGAGAGCAGAGTGACTCCACACTCCTTGGCAGCCTGGGTGGGGGCACAGCCTTGGTGCCTTCTGCTCCACAGGGATCTGGAGAGAAAACTTCATGTGCTTGGGTGAAGCAAAGGAGTTTCGAGAGAGCAAATTGTGCCAAAAAAAAATTCCCCTGACGGCTACAGAGCAGGCACCCAAATCCTGCCCCTGAATCCCTGGAAGTGTCCAAGGCCAGGCTGGACAGGGTTTGGAGCAGCCTGGGACAGTGGAAGGTGTCCCTGCCCATGGCAGGGGGTGGAATGGGATGAGCTTTAAAGGGCCCTTCAAACCCAAACCAGTCTGGGATTCTGGGATTCCAACTGTATGTGGAAATCTGTAACAGGTTTATAAAACAGCATTATAAAAATACAGCATTATAAAAATAAATGTTATAGAAATATACATCTACGGACACTTTTTGCATGTTACAAGGTGTTACAGTTTGGGGATTTCGCATGCTTTCCCCAGCCCAGAAGGGCTGAAACCACTTGGCTGAGAACAAAAAGCAGCATATAAAGGAAAGCTGCACAGTCCTTTACAAAGAAATGGCCTTTTTCCCCCCGTTTTCCAGCTGAATGGTCGCATCTTGCTCATATTACCAGGGAAGTGATTAACCTGCAGTCTTGTCTGAAACCTCCCCTGTGTTGTGGCACTGCTGTGAGGCCCTGGGAGGCCAGAATGGCCAAGGGAGGTTTAGCAAGGCTGAGAATCTCAGTGAGGTTCACACATTTCCAGTGGGGAGGGACCCAGCTCCCTCCCTCTGCCTGCTCCTGCCCCTGCTCCGTGGGGATCCCTTGGCAAAAAATGGAGTTCCCCATCCACAGCAGCTCCTGGGAGAGAGAGGAGAAGGGAGGCCCCCAACAGCAAATCCAGGGCTGTTTGGTCCTGAACCAGGACTCATCAGTTTCATGGGGGTAAAATTAAAAAAATAAAATAAAACAAATAAAATAAATAAATAAAATAAAATAAAATAAAATAAAATTAAATAAAATTAAATTAAATAAAATTAAATTAAATTAAATTAAATTAAACAAGTTTCTTTACAAAAAAATGTGACAAATGTGGAAAACAATTTCTGTAGTCATTTGCTTTGCTGGAAAATAAGTCTTTCTTTCAAACCAAATGAATAAACCCCAAAACTTAAATTACAAACCTAGAACAAATCCTTCCCAAAACAGTGTGAAATATTTCTGTTTGGTAAAGTTTTCACTCATTCTGCCCCAGTTCAGAAATTCCAGTCGGAAAGCAAGGCCACCCTTTATTATGTATGCCAGCCACCGAGTCCTTCCATCCTTTAATAACTGTGTCACAACACCTTTTTCAGATGCTTGATGGTGTAACGCAGAGGTTAATTGCTTATGGAAATGGCTGCTAATGTTAGAAGGATGAGGGTAATTTGTTCCCCCGAGCGGGAGGAAGATGTGGCAGCAGCACACGAGCCATTGCAGCCCCCTCCAAAGGCTGCTGTCCCTGCTGTCCCCACCTCTGTGGTCATGGGATGCTCTCCTGGTGACTCTCCCCCCACCCTGGGCTGCCCAGCACTGCCACACCAGAGGAGAAGGATTCATATCCACGCTGCCCAGTGCCTTCCAAACCTCCCGAGAGGAGCAAGTGAGCCAGCCTTGCATGGGCCCCCATCCCTAAGGAATTCCAAGGGGTTGCGTCCCTCCCGCCCAAAACCAGCCCAGCACCCGCGCTCTGGGGATGGCAATGCTGTTTGCAGAGCATCTGCCATGGAAATGCATTTAAGATCACCTCTGCCCTGCTTTCACAGCCAAGTTTCCCATAGGAAAAGTCATCCTAATAGGCATGAATAGCAGCCAGGTACAACCTGGAAGGGTTTGGATGCTGTTCTACTTCCTTGGTACTTCTGTTTCCTAAGGGATGTCCTCCCTGTGCTGGTACTGTCAGGTGTCCATGTGTGTATCAGGTTCACAGAACAGTCTGGGTTGGAAGGCGCCATAAAGATCATTTAGTTCCACCCCCTGCCATGGCAGGGACATGTTCCACTAGCCCAGGGTGCTCCAAAGCCCATCCATCCTGGCCATGGGCACTTCCAGGGATTCAGGGGCAGCCACAGCTTCTCTGGGCACCCTGTGCCAGGGCCTCCCCACCCTCACAGTCAAGAATTCCTTCCCAATATCCCATCCAACCCTGCCCTCTGGCAGTGAGAAGCCATTCCCTGTGTCTTGTCCCTCCATGCCTTGTCCCCAGTCCCTCTCCAGCTCTCTTGGAGCCCCCTTAGGCACTGGAAGGGGCTCTAAGGTCTCCCTGGAGCCTTCTCTTCTCCAGCCTGTGTTCCAGGTGAGCAGTGCCCAGTCTGGCTCTTCAGGGACAGTGTACCCTGTTCTGGGCAGATCTGGTACACCTTAAAATCCACCCTTGGTTGTGGTCACTGTCCCTGGCCCAGAGCCCTGGGGTCAGTGACTCTCGGTTCCCCATGAGGGAGGATGCTCAGTTCCTGGGCTGGAGGGAGCTTCTCACCCCCACAGCAGAGGCTCGCTGGCTGTCGGTGGGAAGCACGGCACGATACGTGACGGACTGGGCAGCAGAGGGGTTTGGAGGGGCTGTCTGGGCGGTCTGGACACAGCTTGGCAGGCACTGGCACCTCCACCAAGGTGCTGCTGCCCTGGGATTCACCAGGGCTGCTGGTGGGGCTAACACCATGGTGGAACAGCAACTGCTTTGCTGGGAAGGAGCACATACCCGAGCAACCACTCTGTGCTGTACTCCCCCGAGGTTTAAATTTGCATCCAAAGTGCCAGGAGTGCCAGTGCACCAACATGGATGTACTGCTGTACTTCATTCCACAGCCTTCCCCTGCTCGGGAATAGGGATGTTACCTTGGCAGAGGGAGAGTTAACAATCCCCACAGACATACTTATGTTTATAACATACTTGTCCAAAGCTTTTAACCCAGAATAACATTTACACGAAGGCTGCAGAGCTCCATCATGCTGCTAATGCTTACAAGATTTCCCTAAATACTTTTCCGGAAGCTCTTCTTACGGAGAGAGCCCAGAGGGAATAAGTGAGCTGGAATCAGGAACGCTACTCCTGCACGTGTCCTTCCCAGTGAGACCCTTGCTGCTCCAGCCCGTTTGGATCCCCTCAGTGGGTGGGGAGCTGTGGGGGTCCCATGCTCCAGCACAGGCTGCTCTGGGGCAGTGGGAGAGAAATTGTGGCTGATTCAAGGGGACAGTGACAGATCAGCTCATCGGATCCGTGCCGAGATGGGGAGGGGACAAGGAGGAGGCAGATCACCAGCAAGACAAAGAGCTCGGGCAAGTGACACCCTCCCAGCGAGGGACAGGACTTGCAGTGTGGAGCTGCGTGTATTTTCCTCCCTTTACACCTCCAGTGAAAAAATTGAAGGCTCCTGCCATTTCACTCACCCCTTTCAAAATGACTGAATAAGGCTCCTCTTCCCTCCAGCTTCCTCATTCCCCAGTCCAGTAAATAACGTGCCACTTAAATGTCCGCCTTCCCCTTTCTGACAATTTATTGCAACAGAAACGCTGTGAATTTGGCTGCCTGGCTCCCAGGTGGGGGTGTGCTGGGGCAGCCTGTCCTGCCAAAATCCCTCCCTCCCCAGCTCCAAGGAGATGAGCTGGCACCAAGCGAGGCACCACATCCCTCTGGAGAAGCAGCATCCGGCCAAAAGCCTCAGCTACTGAGGGTGGGGTTTTTAATGTCTAAATTCTTTGTGCCTTGGAGTGCTCTAGACATTAGGTGGCAAGGCTGGATCTCTGAATCCAAAATGCAGCGAGGCTGAGTGGCTGCAGTAAAACCAACGGAGCCAGCAGGATTTACATTAACTGAGGATCCGGCCCCCAGCGTGTGGCTCCAGACCGCGGTAAATTCTTACCTGGAGGCACCAGCATATTTAGTCCTGACATCACGGGAACATTACCTACCTGTAGCAGCTTAATTTACACACTCCCCAACACCTTTAAGATGCTTTATAACCTTGAAAATCCCCTGACAACAAATACACTCTGCTAGCATATGCCAGCAAGGAAACGGTGCAGTGCAGCCATACCAATTAAGCCTGAACATTTCATGCGTCCGTGGTATTTTTTTATTGAGGTACTGTCTATCTTTTTAACTAGGTTTGTTTTTATTGAAGCAAAAACCTGCCCTTTCAGATGAGCAGGCTAGTCTATCAGGGCTGACATTTAGTGGAAAACAAAGTGCAGGCATGAGAAGGTTACAAGAGCTGGCACATGCTTTTGCCCAGATTAGCCCATAACAGAATTGGACTCGTCTAGTTTTGCTTTCAAAGAAATCCTTCTGTCCATAAATTTTGTTCTGCTTGTGAGCAGAGTAGGAGGCCAGAACAGCAACAGTACTCGACAGCTGTTGAAAATAAGGGTTTGGATTTACTCTGTTGCACACAGGCCAGAATTTATAAAAGAGGTCGGGGTTGGCTACAGTCGTAAGCTCGGTGGGTAAATCAGTGGTGCCTTCATGGTTTTGCACCAAGGGGGAACAGGTTTGGAGGCAAGGAGGGGAGCACAGTCCCCTCTCCGGGACAGAGAATTATTCCCTGCGTCATCCCTGCTGTCCCACACACCATCAGCCCTATCATCCCCAAGGCAGTGCATTAGCCCTGCAGCCTCTGCTCCCAGCAGGATTCGGGCCCAGGGAGCTGAGCACCTCCCGTCATTAGGGCTGGCAGGATGTGGTGTTGCTGGTTCCTGATTACAGCAAATTTGGCCACAAAACCGTGATCCGCTCCTCGCTCTCTCCATGCAGCTGCCATTGGGATTGGCAGGAACTTTCAGCTTTCTTAACTGTGGGTTCCTAATGGCCTTTTTGGACCGCTGTAGGTAAGCAGGTTTTATTATCCATGTCCAAATAATACTGAATTAATTATGCAACCTAAACTAGTGCAGTAGATATCCGATTGTATCCTGACATTTACTAACCACCGGGGAAGACTTTTCCCGGCGAGTTCTTTGCATCGTACGATCAGATATTGGCCCCCAGCTGAAGGGCAAAGCTCTTTTCTGTTCAGCGCTGCCCAAAAGATGAAGAGCCTGTCCTGACCCCAGCAAGCTGAAGTGCAGCTTTGTGTGGAGATAAACCAGCCAGGAGGAAAACTGGATTAACGGCAGGAGCGTGGGTCTGAAAACCACGGAGTGGGTTTTGCACGGGGGCCTGCAGGAGAACCGGGAGAGAAGTGTTGTCTTCCCAGGTGTCGGGAGGAAGTTTTTCCTGCAAGTGAAGGAGTTCTGATCCCCAGGTTTTGGAGCCATCATCACTAAGCAGCGTAATATTTTTGTGTTTGAGAGGGCTTGGCAGCAACACTCGGCTGCTCAGACCCACGCAGGGCGAGATGTAGGCTCGGAGCATTCGCACCTTCCTCTCAATGGCACGGAACGGGCCAGTCACTGCCGGGGTGAATCCGGTCCCCCAACAACCTGGGCTGCTCAGAAACTCATCAAATCCACAGAATAACAATATTTAGGCAAACATTTGCTTGCCTAAAACTTCAAGTCTGGGTGTATTTGCTTTTCATACAGTTGTCATTATTTGCTGGTAAATATTAATAGCGGAGATATGGAAGCTGAATGTTTGGAAGCAAAGCTTTCCCTCTGCAGTTCAGTGCCTTTATCTCCCTATTCATAGACCCAACTTAAAATTCTTTACTCTTAACATCACCATCATCTGTTGTCATAGAAACTATTGCAATACATAAGTACTCTAAATGACTGCAACTTGGTTGAATGGCAAGGGATCAAGATGGACTGTGATGGGGGAACACTTAGAGCAGGTACATCTATGGACAACAATTGATGATGAGACGAGTTGTTTGGTCTCTAAACCAAAAAAAATGTACTGCATTCATTTTCAGGCCAGCAAATCATAGAATGGTATTTATTGAACCTTTTTGTTTATTTTGTGTATTCATTCCTTTGAGACATATAAACCAGGAGCTCTTTGTTTTCTTTAAACAAATCTGTGTAGTCCAGTTCTGAATTAATTTTACTGGGCTTTCTCAGTGAAATTTCCTATGGAGAGTCAGGATTTACATTCCTGATTCCTTAAGTTCGTGTTTATTTGTACCTTGCTAACAAAGAAATAATACATCTGCTTGGTCTCCTGCGGCTGAGAAAACCAGCACTGAGCTTTGCATTTCTACACCCATATTCCCTTCAAAAGACTGCTGAAATTACAGCCACCAGAGCCAGTTAGGCTTTAATTCTGCAGCAATTTATATACCTCCAGTACAACTGCAATCCTTTAAGTCCCATCCATCCCTCTGAAGCGTGTGCTGTTCCCAAGGAGCAGAACAGAAGGTCAGCTACAAGTTACCATTTTTTTCCCCCTTGCTATAGCTGCAAAATGCCAGAAGAGCTTCAATTTGAAGCCTGAAGAAACTGTTATTCCTGCATCATCTCAGTGGAATGCAAAGCTCAGACAGGTCCTTAGGATGTGTAAATGTCACAGAGATTCAGTTTTGCAGAGAAGTCATTGACACTCCAGTGACAGCACAGCAGTATTTTGCTTCTGGTTCAGTACAAATTACAGACAACTTGACATTAGAGACCTTCGAATGCAAAAGCAGACTGAAATCCTACATGATCAACTGACTTTCCCTATTTACAACAACACAGTTTTCATTTAGACACCTCTTTGGGGACAAACTGATGGAATGGAAATGGAACAGGGAGAAAAGCCGGGGAAGTTTCCTATTTGTGTGGTACTGCTTGCTCCGCGCTGAACCCTCTGAAGTCTGGCTGTGCCTCTGCCTTGCAAGATGCCACATGTGAGTGTTAGTGGCACATCCTTGAGCTCTGCTCTCTGTGCTCCCCCTGCACAAAGCACGGAGAGCCAACCAGTTAAATAAGAAAAAGACCTTAGCAGCCCTTCCACTCTTTGCTAGGACTGCTTATCCCAGATAATTATCTGTGTTCATATATGTCATTTGGTGACTTTGCAATTATCCTCTTATCTTTCTTTTTACACGTAATAACAGCCCCGTGACCATTCTGTTAAGGTGGTTGAATGCAGCCTGATTATGCATTTTAAAGAAGTCATTTGCTGAAAATAAGACAAGCGAGATCAAACTGGGCCAGGAACCCCTGCAGGCCATGGGTTAAAATAATGCTTTGGGCTCTGAGACAAACTGAAGAGCCCAAATGAAGAGTGCTGTGTGTATAGAGGGCCAAGATATTGGGTGGATGGCAAAAGGACTGGAACAATGGCTTTAACTGCCTGTGGAGTGAAGATATCATGACATTCACCCAGCTGAATCTCATGGAGATCAAAAGATCAAATATTGCTTCAAACAGCACAGGAGGAAAAGGATTAATAAGAAAAAAAATGTGCCAGAATAAGTGAAGTGTGCTCTTGTCCTAAAGAGCAACTCCGTGACCTCGGTTCACTTCGATTCCCGTGTTTGGGACCACCTGAGCAGGTCCAGGGACACCAAACCCCTAACCAGGGATGCAACTTAGCGAAGAAAGTCATCACAATTCGTGGCGCCTGCCTAGCAAAGCTCGGGCCAATCAGGAAGCAGGGTTTATATTGCCTAATTAATTCAACTGTCAGGAAATTAAACTATCATGTACTTTGATATCTGTCTGTTTTCTCAGGTGCAGTTATATTTGAAGAGACCCCACGCCTGTTTAGCTGTGATCCCTTTTGGAAATAATTGGCATGGTTTTGATTGATAATGTGTATTCCTCTTTAAAGGAAAACACACTATTTTTCATAATCAGAGGCTGAATGCATAATGAGTGCTCTGGTGCTGCCTTTAGCATCAGGTCTGTCAAACTGCACAGTTATTTCCATATTGATGCAAACTAAGATATTACACTCCCTCATTACATTGACATGGCACATCTTTCAACAGTCAGCTTCCAATCATACGTTCCTTGCAAACAAAATTACCTTCATTTTCTCTTTTGCTACAGAAGGAACTAGCAGTGGAAATGTGCCCTAACAAGCTAATCAACTAATTTTTAGAATATGTTTGAACCATTTAATATTCTAAAAGAAAACAAGAAAAAGTTGCTAATGGGTATGCTGGCATAAACAGAAATAAATAGACAACTGGTTGACTGAACATTAGCATACTTAAGTTTTATCGAAGTCACAGTGGAATTCATTTTGCAAGTCAAAAAAGCAAGATCTATTTGTATCCATAACCCGAACCACCTCATTTACTCTCTACATTCTTGAGCAGATAACCTCGGTTATGAAGGTAAAAGGAAAAAAAAAAGGAAACTACCCTTTTATGAGCCAAATACTCCAGGCCATAAATTGATTTTAGTGGGACCAGTGTGGAGGGCTACTGATAATGGGTTGTGTGATACTAATGGCCCTGCTGCTAGGAGAGAGCAGTCAGGCTCTGGGTTATGGGCTGCCATTCACAGGGTTGGCAGGGAGCGAGGGTGTTTCCAAAGCAACATCCAGGGATGGGAAGAAGGGAGAGGCAGCTTTGCATCCTTAAATCCCAACTCCCGTCCCAAACAGGCAACCGACAGCAGGGAGAGTTGGTGTTTTAAGTGACCCAGTTCAGTGGAAGGGGAAGAGTTGTGGTGAGCAGGCTGAGAGGGACCAAAGGGGAAGGATGTTGACTATAGAAAGCACTGCTGAGGCAGGGACACCATGCAGGGTATCAGTTACAGGTGGGCTGAGGTCTCAAAGAGCTCTCAAAGCCCCCCAGACAGCCCTGGGAGCTTCCCAGGGACGCTTCCATTCTGTCAGGAAACACATCATTTGTTTTGCTGCAGGATGGTTACAAACCCTGTGCAGAGATCCTCGTTCTGCCTCACGCTGTAAGGTCTGTTTTCAAAACGGAGCTGGGTTTCCTTCCCTGTCAAGATCTAGCTCTGCATTTGTTGCATCGGTTACTTTGCTTTGGAAAATTCACGGAAAAGCAAATTATTGTCCTGATGCAGTGTTTAGGCAAACCTCCAGTGTCTCCCCCGGGTCTCAGTGTGGAATCAGTGGCAGTCCTCCCGTGTGTCAGTGTATGATTAGGGCCATGGTGGTCACCGGGGCTGGCTGTGCCTGAGGACAGCTCTGGGCAGCGCCTTCTCCTGAGGCAGTGCAGGAAGCAGCCGAGCCCTCCTCACCTGAGGCAGAGATGTGCCCGGTGCAGCTGCGTGTCCTGTGGGTACACAGCATCCTCAGGCTGAGCACGGCCGCCTCCTACAACAGCTCCCCCCTTCCCAGACCCACACACTGCACAGGACACGGGGGACCACAGCTCCCACCCCAGTCTGGACCAGGGATTTGCTTCTGCGCTGCTGAGCACACGCAGATTTCATTCAGACCATGTGGACTTTGAAGCTTGTGAATTGATTCTGAATATTTCAACGTCCAAATTAGAGTTGTTCCACGCACAGGTCACTGTTAGAACTATATGGGGTGATTTACACATCTGAAACCATAACCTGGCAGCAGATCCCAGTCTTTCCAGCCGTATGTCTAAAATTTGGGCACTATATTTTCCTTTTCTTTTCCTGTGCAACATTTCAGAATCCAACCCTGAAGACCAGTAAGCTGTAGAGTTGCTGTAAAGCCTTAACACTATTATCAGCTGCATTTCCTTACACATCCAGGGCAAAATACCTTCCAAAGCTGACAGTTGCATGGGAACGCACCAGGCTGTTCCCTGACGTGGGATTAAACAACATACTGTGTAGCAAGAGAAACATCTGTTTGTTCTCGAGCTGAGCAGCGACCGGCTCGGGTGAGGGTCCGGAAGAGAAGGAGGATGGCTCAAGATGAAAGCTTGCACTTCAGCTGTTGGGGGAAGGAATACATCCCTGGTCCTGTAGAATATTTCCGCTCCGTCGTAAAAATCAAGGCAGTGCTATTCCGGCAAATACCCCGGCACCACTGCAGCATGACAGCCAGCAAATGGGACTGGAATCGTTTCCATCCTAAAAGCACATCCTACGAGTCGGCGGGGCGGGCTAGAGAACAGATGTCCCGAGATCTGTGAGTGTTCCCTATCCGTTCGGGACGTCTCTCAGTCTTGAAAACAAAAGGGGTTTCTGATGAGGAAAGAAGGGTGGGAGAAGCTCTGTATCCCACCAATCCCAGCACGCTGATGTGGAAGGGAATGGCCCACAAATCTGAGGCTGTGGGCAGCCAGCTGAGGAGGGGGCTCCGTGGATAATGATTGTGGGTTTGGAGCAGCCAGGCTGATGCGGGGCACGGAGCAGCAGAGGCAGCTTCCCTCCCGCCCATCCTGCTTAAGAGGTTCCCAACACGCTCCTCAGTTTGCAGATTTAGATACAAATTTGTACAAAGAAGTGTGATAACTCTCCCTGAAACCTGATTTGATTTTCTCCCTTCGCTATCTTATCTGGCACAGAGGAGATTTAAGTCATACCAGATTAGGAAATGTTATCCTCTCTACTCAGCCAGAGTTATCTGCAGATGGTCAGGCTGCCAGGGCTGAGCTTCAGGTTGCCTCTGACTGCAAGTTTCAGTTCTGAAGGTATTTTTTACCCGATCGCTGGCTCAAAAGATAGAAGCACCAAGTCCTACAGCTGGTAATTCCTTTACATAAATAACAATTCTGCAGAAGATCCCTTTAATGACATCAATTATACGTAACTAAGTGCACTTTAAAGACTGATTTCTTTTTTTATGGGGTTGTTTTGAAGCATCTTTGAATTCATTAAGAGTCATTTTCCCTTTATAAACTGAAAAGCAAGATTCCCATAGACACCAGCCCCCCTGACAGGTACATTGTTCCACTTTCATGTCTGGTTATTTACTTGCCAAATGCATCAGACACAGAGCCTGAGATCAGCCACACAGACATAAAAATACACAAATTAACCTTCCTCTTTTTCCCAGCAGGTGGTTGTGGAACTGTGGGCAGTAGATGGGAAAGGGGATGTGCCCCATTGGGGGTGTGCTGGGACTGGCTTTCCCCTCCAGGGGCCCCCCTGCTGCTGCTGGCTGTATTTAGCCCAAGCTCCCCAAACAGTGAAAGGAGCGAAAAAACTGGGTAGAAATTACATCCTTTAAAGGTAAAATTAAGAAAGGTGCAAAGATTAAAGGTTTTGTGCTGTGCCTAACACAGCTACTGCCCAGGCTCAGGTACCAGACCCTTGGTAGGCAGTGGTACATCCTTTCACAGAGGTCGTGTTCCCCAGAAACATCAAGACCACCTGAAAACACAGCAATTTGAAGTTTAGCTCCTGATAGTTTTCCACACTCTGCTTGGAGCTTCCTGCATCTCCTGACAGCAACAGAAGGTCCCGTCCAGACAAAGGGCTCTTTCCCTTGGCAGAGCGAAGGAAACCTTTCTCTTGAATTAGGGATGCAAAGCTTCGTTCTTGGCCAAAGATCTAAACCTCCACTGTTTGTGCTACATTGTGAGAGGTTGTTTTATATTGTCCCCATTCACACTCCCTCTGAGCAGGGAACGGGGACAGTCATCTGTGCCAGCTCACACAGGCACTGCAGGAGGAACGGCACTAAAGGCAGGAGGCACTCAGAGCTTATGGACATCTGGATATCTGCAGCAGAAAGGGAAGATCCCGACCAGAGCATTCCCTCTGCCATGTGAACTACTGTTTCTACTTAAAATTTCACTGCCAATCTAGAAAAATGCCATTCAGGCAGAGCGAGATGCCTGTGCATGGAGGATCGCTGGAGAGTATAAAGCAACAGCCAGCCAGCAGCTGATAATCTGCTTGTAAACTCCTGTTTGGAAATAAAGACAATCCCATTTTACAGTAACCAGATGTTTTAACAGAATATTAGTATTTACAAGGGCCTCAGGCTATTGTTTTATACAGGTCTGAAGAGGGCTTACAAAAATGGAAAATCACAAGCAAGTGTGCAGTTCAAAGGCTCCTCAAAGCTGTGACATTTGGTGTGATGTGGGATAGATCCCCTTTTTTTTTGTGCCTGGGATGCTGGGTGGGATTGATTGCCAAGTGTTCTTCCATAACTTACCTAACCAAGTTCCCCTCTGCTCTGATATTTCCCTGTTCTTTATTATCCATAATTGGATAACTTCTCCAATTTTCTCCTTGGAACACTGAAGATAAGGTTTCTGTTTAATCATCCCACTTTAAGTACTTGCAATCAGACAGGATATTGCTGCTTTTAAAATAAGACAATGACATTTAATGACTTTCATTTCTTCCTATACAAAAGATTAATTTATATGCTGGAGTCATCTTTTTCATTGGAAAATTCTCCCCACTCTGTTTGAAATTATTCAATCTGATTAACAACTTAATTCTCCTTTTATATTTCTGATTTTGTGGCTTTCGCTGCCAGCATTCGCTTGTCATCTCTTAACCAACTCTAATTCAGCTTTTGTTTCTGAATTAGTCTGGAGCTAAGAAGCCAGACAGGTTGGGAGGTGTGTGAGTGCAGACGTGCTGCCCCTGCAGTGCGTGGTGCGAGGCAGGCGCTGGGAGGGACGGCTCTGCTCCGAGCTGGTGGGGCAGCACCACACGTGGAAACACATCACCAAAAGCTGTAGGAAAACAGGAGGATTCCCCTAGCAGCCCTTAGAGGCTCCAAGAGCTCCGGGTGAAGGGTGCATCCCTGGGAAATCAAAGGGCAGGTGCAGCACTGGGGAAGCAGAAAACTCCTCGCTGCTGTTTTCCAGGCTCCTGGGAAAAGCCCCGTGTGAGGAAGCTCTGCAGGGAGGACAGAGGCAGGAGCCAAGAGCTGACAGGGAAAACAAAATCATCTTCTAGAATACACCTTGCCTGGCTGTTTTAAGCTGCAAACCCACAGGCTTTTCCTGCCAGTTTTAAACTGTCTTCTTGTCACATTCAGTATTTCTTCTGGAGTGCTGGTGGAAAGAAATGTTTCATGCAGGTGCTATGAGCACATCACCTGAATGGGGCATGAAAGCTGTTCAAAGGCAGGAAAGCTGTTCAAAGCTTTGACTTTCTGCGTCATTACTGGTGATTTGATGGTTGATAACATAAATTGCAATGCAATCTTTACCTTCCAACAGATGAGTGTTTGCCTTTAGCAAGGTCAAGACCATTTTTAGGAATTTATTTTGGTTTTCTGCTAATATGCTTTAAAGGAATTATCATTTTCTTTACTCTGCTGACCATCATTTTCTTTTTGGACCTTTTCTAACTTTTACTTTGCTTTACTTAGCATCTATATAACTTCCTGATTCATAATATTTTATCTTTGTGGTGTTTATACGTGTTCCTTTATCTTCAGAAATGTCTTCTTTTTCTCTTTCAAATCAAGCTGTTTCTTTAAGCCAGAAAGGCCTCCCCCTGTGGCTGTGGGATTAGGATTTTCCATCATAAAGGAAGATGTACTTGAGGATAACTATAGTAACTTTATAAATTATTTTCATTCTGACAAAACTCTTACACATGCCCAACAGATTTAGCCCCCAGTTGTTTTCTTGACTGTAAAACCAGTCTTTCCAACAGACCAAATGTATAAATATGACATTGAAGGAGGTTAGCAGAAGCCATGTGGCTGTGTGAGAATTTTTCAAAAGCTCTGATTGCTTTTTCTACACTTTTCTGTCTTTATATGAGACCAGTGGGAGAGCCCAGATGCTTTCCTTTCTCCCAGTCCAGTCTCTGTCCATGCATGGGCTGCCCTTGCTGTGTGTATAACAAATGCAATGGGGTTTGCATGGAGTTTGAGCTATAATGTCACACTTCCATGCTCATTTTAGTGCCACTAAATTTTCAATTTCCTTTTATGTCAAGATCCTACTCCCTGTCTCTGCCATTGCTACTGAGTGGAAGTTCCTTCTCAGTGAAGTGGCATCTCAGTTTTTGGAACTGGAACTTTGTTTCCAGCTCATGTGTTATAAATAAAACCTTTCGGGGGCATCCTGACACACACAGCCCCAGAGCAGCTGGAATGTCAGGTGGGATGCTCCTGCCCTACCCCACACGTGGTCACGGGTTGGGCTGGGCTGGCCCAGGGAAACAGGTCTCCCTCTCTGCAGCCCTGTCCCAGCCCTGCCTTGCCGGGGAATTCCTTGGGAAAGGTGGACATGCATGCGCAGAGTGCCATGAGCAGACGCTAACGGTGCCTCCCTTCCGAGCGCTGTGAAGCACTGTAACGATGCTTTAACACAGCTCAGCAATCAAGCTCCGGAGTGTAATGAACACAGGAATACGTGTTTAACAGAGAAGAAAAGCAGGCAGGGAGCAGAGTGAAGACGATTCCTCACTTAAGGGCACACACATGTAAATACACGTACGTGTCACTCGACTAATCCGCGACACTTAAACCCCAGCACAAACCCTATTGCAGCCACGGATGGCAGTAATACGGAAGGCTAGATTGGATCCACTTTCCAGATTAAGATCCTAATCTTGCAAATAACTTCAGGCTGCTGGAATCTGGCAGCCACGTGATGCCCTCCGTGCGGTATCTTCCGCACCCCGCTGGGGATCAGCTCTGCCCCAGTGTCTGCCCTGTGCCCCTCTCCATGGGGATCCCAGTGGGATGAAGCAGCACACTGGGAATACCAGAGTGCTGGGCAGGACCCAAGGAAAATGCTTAAGGCGTCAAAGATGATGACAAATAATGAAAAGCTAGACCAGGGGAGAGAAAAGTCTGTCTCCAGCCATTTCACCCAGAGCATTGCCTCTCCTGTTGAATTGGTTTTGCTGGCTGGAGAGGCAGCTTTGATGCTGTTGGTACCCTGAGAGTAGTTTTGGCATGGCCATCCTCTATGGAAATACATAACCGTGAAGTGAATGAGAGTTGACATGACAGATTATATCTGCTGTGCCTCTTGGCCCCAAAGGCAGTCGTCTGTGGTTTAAAATTCAGTAATTGTGGAAGTACACAAATGCTTCTAATGGGCCCCAAACAGTCAGAAACAAAGGCATCCCAGAGCTCTGCACAGCAGATTGAAATTAAGTAAACAAGCGAGGAACGCAAGGTTCACCTGCGTGGAGAGAAACCTCAGACTGGGGAACAGCCACAGGTCGTCCCATCGTGAAGGAGATCACTTGGAAAAGTCTGGCTGTGATCAAAGAACAAGACCCACACAGAGCTGTACCAGGCTTCTAGTGGGACGTGTCCCTGCCCATGGCACGGGAACCAGGTGGTCTTTAAGGCCCCTTCCAACCCAAGCCATTCCATGATGCTGTGGCTCTGTGAGGACTGGCTGGCTCTGCCGGAGGAAAGCCCATCTCCCGCACCGAGGGGGCTGCGCAGGCAGGGAGCTGCTAAACACACAGCCGTGCCCTTTGTGTGCCTTAATCTGCATCCCGGCTGCACTGGAGGTGTGGACTGGCTCCAGTATGGATTTTTATTCCATTTTGAGTGGTTGATTCCTCTCTTAAAGCCCAGCAGAGACCCTTGACCGGGCAGGATGGGCTGTCAGGGCACGCCTGGTTAATGAACCACCACGGCACCTTTGTTTCTCTGGCTGCCTGGTGCCCTGCTCTCTCTTGTACAATTATTACAAAAATCAGACAGAATGTTGCCTTGAGATATGATTTTCATTGTGGGATAGATTTTATTATACCAGCCATACAATACCCGCTATTATCATTTTGATTATATGCTCCTCTCATTTGCACTATTGGAACATTATCTGTAGTACATTCATTATTACTTTATAAGAAACTGAAACTACATCCTTAAGATGAATTGTAAGGAAGGATTTCTATTTCCTCAGATAGATACTTCGGCTGAGATCATTAAGTGGCAAACATTATTTGTAAAAGTTTATTTTATTTTATTTACGTAAACTCTAAAAGAAAGAAATAACGTAGATATTTCTAACAGACAGAAAAGCCTGCGGCTAGTGGCAACAAATGACTGCAATTTAGAATTCATGTACTATTAGGAAGTTCTGATTAAATTGTAAGTTCCTTTGGAGGAAGGAAGTTGAATAAATGAGAATCTGGCCCAGTGAGCTTTGATGGGCTCGCAGGGGCCGAGGGGTCAACAGTGACGCACAGGTTCCTTCTGCCCCACAGCCCAACGCCTCTGGAGGTCAGATCCATCATGAACCTGAGGGAAGAGGGCAGAAGGCCAGGAAGGGCTTTGTTTAACAGCCCAGCTGGGTTTAAAGAGGTGCTGGGTCACCAGTATGGGGAGCATCCATCACTGGAGCGCAGGATGGTGCCCGTGGGGGAGCCACCCTGGGCTCTGTGCCCACAAACAGGGATGGAGGAGTTTGCTCCCCACCTTTTCCCTGTGTCGTCCTCACCGTGCAGGACACCTTGTCCTTCTGCACACATGGGAAGGGAGAACCACCAGCCACAGGGGCCTTACCCAGCTCTCTCGGTGCAGATCCATCCCTGCCTCCAAATCAAAGTGCCCCATTTCTGCTCAAAGTGCCTGGGCACAAATCCTGACCTTGTTCAAGGTCTAAATCTTCCCACAACTACAATGCAATCAGATTTTCACAGTTCCTCTGACTGAACAGTGGCAGGAACACCTGACTCCTGAGGCATTCCATATTTCTGTGAAGCTGTCCCTGCTCAGTGCAGGGATGTTGGACTAGATGACCTTTGAAGTTCCCTTCCAGCCCTGTGATTCTGTGATTCGAGGGCTTGGCAGAGCTGCTCAACTGCCATGGCCAAGTGAGACTTGTCACTCATATTTAATGGACATCTCTTGTTTCAGCTGCAACAGAGTGGTTAAACCCCAAAATGTGGTTGCAGCTGGACCATCCCAAGGAGCCTACTGATACGTGAAGCCCATTGCATCTTTAAGAAAGATAATTTGTGTCTTCACTGGAAGAGATCACACTTTGCTGTGTAGATAAGAACATTTTCAGGTTGATTGCAAATCATAAATATTTGATGTACGGTAATTACTAGTTCTTAAGTATCATTTTCCAAATTATTATTTCTATTAAATGCATAGAAGCTTGGGATGGAAGAGTGAGTTAATGCAGAAACACTTTAACACTGCAGATCTAGATTTAGGGAAGGTCATAAGTGAACTTGTCTTTTGTTTCTTCCCACCCACCTGTCTCAGAGACCACCGCAAAAAAAGCAGAATCAGGTTGGACTAGATGGTCTTTAAAGTCACTTGCAACCCAAACCATCCTGTGATTCTGTGAACTACTACTAGAAGCTGAAAACATCAGTAATTCCCATGAGAATAAAGGTTGGGGTCCTGCTATGATTTTATGCTCCCCTTTACTCCACCTGGCTGCACCATCACATCTTTGGGCAAATGATTTAATCCCTGTCCTCGCTCAGAGCCATCAGTTAAGTGGATACAACAATTCTGTCCCGGCTCTGCGATAAGGTTGGGCTGATGTTTGCAAAGCACACTGAGATCCCTGACAGGAGCCACCCTGCACAGTGTGCTCACCTTCAGGCTGCTCCAAGCAGGACACAGAGGTGTTGCTGGGCAAGGAATCACCAAGGGTTCTCAGGGTCCAGTCCTTCTTCACTCCAGCAAATCCAGTCTTGACCCTCCGTGAGGCCGCTCGTAGCCAGATTTTTAAATCTGAGTTTTTTTCCCCATGTGCCGCGTTCACCCAACACCAAAAATTTCCCACTTGGTGATGTTGGGCTTGAGCTGCTGGTGGTGATCCACGGGCTGCAGCTCCTTCCAAGGCATTAAATAATGTCCTGCAGCCACCACCCCAGACCTGGGCACGGCAGTGGCGGGTCCCCAGCGGTGGCAGAGGTGGGTGGCTGCAGTCCCCTCGCTGGCCAGCGGATCTGGAGTCCTGGTGTTTGGCTGTTTCTGTCTGACCCCTAGTGCTGCCCGAGCGCACCTAGGCGGCGGCTCAATCATTACTTACAAGTTGGCAAACAGAAAGAAAATATTGCAACTAATCTGGAATAAGTCAGATATACTTTTTTTCACCTCTGGGGAGATTTTCAGCTATAACAATGTAGCTTTGAGCTTCTGACAGATGCTAATGAATTGTTGTTTACATGTTTGATTTACTGCCTAAACAAAGATAAGACATGCTCTTGAAAACACATTGAATGCACAATCCAAACACATCCATTAAATCTGTCACAATAAACATGACAGCTTTCTTCTAACCTAACAACTGGCATGCCTCATTTACATATTAATGAGAAAACTGGGATCAGTCTGCACAAATTGCTTCTATCTTGCAAAGGGGAAGCACTGACTGACAGTGCAGCTCTCCATGGTGTAAATACAACAAGTAAATACCTCTGCCATCTTAATGGATTTTATTTTTATTTGCCTATTTGGTTCCACGGTTATTGATTAGTTGTCTCTCGTGAACTGCAATGACAGACTTTACAACTACAGGGACAGACACTAAAAGAGTTCCTTCAGCTTCCCTGGTGCCTGAGGTGTCTGCTGGGCTTTGGGGTTGGCAGTTCCCAGAAAGGCTTGGTTAAAGGCTGGATCTACCTGGAAGTTCTCACTGGTCTCTATCGCCGTGGGGTGCATGTCCCAGTGCTGCCACGTGCTCTGTTGTCCCTGAAACACAACATATTCATCTAAAACCTCTGGAGGATGAGCGTTCTGCAGGTGGGAATACAAAGCACAGAGGGGAGGCTACTAAAAAGCCAGCCCTGTGCTATTTCAAGTGTGAATTGGGAGCTAGATTCCCAGAGTTACTTGGATTCCTAATTGTGCAGAGGTTGTACCAGGGTACACTTACCCCCTGTGCTGCTAGCGTAACAGTGGCATCCCAACTGCATGGAAATGAGCTTTAGGCATAGCAGAGACCTATAAAAGAGTTTTCCTTGGACCCTGGAAACTCTGAAGTCGCATCAGCAGGGAGTTACACACCAGCTAACGTGGTTTTTTCAGCATCTGTACCCTGCGCTACATTTTAGAATACTTAAACCCCTAATTTATGTATCTCTAATTGTCTACAAGCTGGATATCTGTCCCACATGGATGCCTGGGCTTTGTCTGTGCCAGCAGAGAAAGCTCAGTGCCTACACAGGGCAGACCATGTCACCTACATCCATCACCAGCCTCAGGAACCTTGCTCTCTGCTGCCTGTGAGGAATCCCAGGAAGCCTGGAATGACTTTTGGACAGCTAAGGGAGATAAGATGAATTGCCCCTTCAATGTCACTGACTTTCAATCAGGTTTACATTCCGAAGTGCTCAAATGACCTTCCAGAATGGCACTCAGCTTTTGAAATCACCAGCTTCTTCTAGGAAATGGACTTGGAGCATGTATTGACGCAGCACAACATGGCCTTGTGCTGGGGAGAGGTTCCTAAGGCACCATCCATGCTCAGGTTCAGCAGGGGATGCTCAGGATGCTCGGGAGTAGATCCCAAAGCATGGCATGGACCCTAGATGCAGTGCCATTAAATATTACCGTATCAGGGGATCACACCATTGAACACCACAGAGAGCCTGAATTTCCTGGAGATGAAGGTTCTTGCAGCAGGGACACGGGAAGTTGCCTGCTCCAGGTGAAACCAACACAAATCCAAGGCGCAATCCTCAAATCCAGCCAAAACCTCCAGCGGAACAGGAGGAATGCTACACATTTCCAACAGAAGCAGCTTTCAAGCACTCAGAGGCAGAAGTTGTGACCATCACGCGTCTGTCTGAGGGCACTGGGGAGCTCTTTGATGAATTTTGATCTGCCTCTGGTTGTGCACTTAAGACACAGCTTGGGCTTTGGGTATAGGCAAGTTTCCTCTTGTAATAGTTCGCTCTAAAAGGCTGTATGAATAACACCAGAAATGATCCAAACTGTTCCAGAAGACTCCAGGGAAATTAATGCACTCCTATGCTTTTGTTTTGAAGTTAAATTTTTTTTTTGGTCTCAATGAACTATTCCCTCTCTATAAAATTGTGCACACTGCTTTATTCTTCTGAGGCCCACGGAACCAAACATTTCAGAAGACTAATTTATCTCCTGGAATTTATAGTTCTATTTCTAGATTAAAAGGGCTGCGTTCAGTTACTCTTGGATATAGATTCCTCCTCCTCTCCAAGACTCCGTTATCTGACTCATGTCTCCAGACGTTACTGGTTTGCCCCTGAAGTAGTCTTTCATCTGTTTATGGCTGAACAGTTTGTGTGCTACTGGGGCATGGCATAATAAGTGAATTTATATTAAATAATTAACATCAAATGAAACAGATTTTGCTGTAAATGTTATTCCAATCCAGTTTTACAGAACTACATTCAAGCAGCTGAACACAACCAGAGAAACCCGGACAAGCTCCCCCAAAATAAAACAAGCCCTCAGTCCCCAAACTTTCTCTGGTGACAGAGACCTTCATTCAGACACAGAGGCAGAGCCCCAGCCTCCTTCAGGAGGAGCCCTCCCTGGCAGGGAGAGGCTCTGGGGAAGTCCATGGGGTGGCTCACAGAATGAGCTATTGCTCAACCATGCTGAGCACAATTAGTCGTGTACAACATACAAGCAATGAACTGATTTAATTTCCCTGTCAATCAACGAGGAAAAAGGGCCAGCACAACGCAGAGAGTCGCTCCTCTTCAATCTGAGAAGAGCTTTGGGGGAAATATTGTAAATGTCATAATACAATATGTTAAATATAGTAGTTAAAATACTGTTCTGCAGCCAAATTCTCTTCTTAGACACACACACACAACTCCCACTGGCAGGAACGGGAGTTGTGCAGGGTAGCCCCAAATGAGGCAAAGCTGTTCTGGGGAGGGAAGGAGGCTGAGCAGTGCTTGTGTGTGTGTGTGTGTGTGTGTGTGCCCTCTGAGGCAACAGGGACCTGTGGATATGAAAATATTCTGGATAACTTTACAGGCAATAAGGAACAATTTTGGAAGAGATTTCTAATCCTGTGCTCCAGGACGCTGGACTAAATCCTAGGCCAAAGCCAGCATTTCTGCCCCTCTGTACTAATGAACTGTGCACTAAGGAAGTGCAGGAGCGAAGCCAAGAAGACCCCAGCCCTAATCCTGACTTTGACACTCCCCATTTGTGGTTGCATGCAGACGACTCAAAGCTGCTTATCCCGCACTGTGTGAAACCTTAAACACGATGGTGCTGATAAGGGCAGCAGCTGTGCAGAGGCTGAACACAAGGACTGTGCTTCTTCCCGTGTTCTGCAGTGACTCCTTTTCGTCTGAAATTACAGCCGCTGCACAGGCAGAGGTTTGCTCCAGCTAAAGCCATTCCTGCCCAGGGAACAGGGACACTGCCAGGCCCCTGGCGCCAGCACAGGGCAAAGCTTTGCTGGGAGGTGGTTAATAAATACCAATATAATCACAGAAACATGGAATGGTCAGGGTTGGAAGGGACATTAAAGCCCATCCATTGCCACCCCTGCCATGGGCAGGGACACTTTCCACTATCCCAGGCTGCTCCCAGCCCCATCCAACCTGGCCTTGGGCACTGCCAGGGATCCAGGGGCAGCCACAGCTGCTCTGGGCACCCTGTGCCAGGGCCTCCCCACCCTCACAGGGAACGATACCCCACCCATATCCCAGTATCCCACCTAACCCTGCCCTCTGGCAGTTTTAAGCCACTAGATAGAAAAAGCCATTTATTTCAGGTAAAAGTCATTGAATAGAAATAGGTAAATACTGTTTCCCTGGCAGTGATGGTTCCAGGTTGTAGCTTAGTCTTTGTAACCACCTTAACCTTTGTAACCACAAAGAGGTGATGGAGTCTCCATCCCTGGAGGTGTCCAAGGAATGGCTGGATGTGGCACTCAGTGCTCTGGTCTGGGTGACAAGGTGCTGATCAGTCACAGGTTGTACTCGATGATCTTGGAAGTATTTTCCATCCTAAATGATTCTGTGTGATCCTGTGTAGTTATGGGAAATCTATCATTTTAGGACACCAAATGGGTCCTCATCCATACCTTCCCTCCCTTGCACCTGCTCCCCATGAGGAGCTACAGGCATGCTAAGGGCATATTTGGATATATCCTCCATATTTGATCACATTCCTTACCCACCAGCAGGAAGCCACATAAAGCAGAAGCTCTGCAGTAATTAAAGGGCACGGAGCAATCCACAGCTGTGGACACTGAAGGAGGTGTGAGACCAGTCAAGGAGGAACGAGTCAGAACGGCTCAGTACAAACAGAGGAGTGGAAAGAGGAAGAAAGAGGCACAATCCCCGCTTTGGACTTTTCCCATGTAAACTTGTCTTATCCCTTTAAAATCCTTTTTTTTTTTAAATAGAGTTGACACACCGAGGCAAATTAATTCCACAATTTAAGCAGGTTTTACGTGGGGGGAGAAAAAAAAAAAGGAGTTCCTGCTATTTGCTTTAACTGCTCAGAAGTTTCATGTGGCAAACACTTATTCTTAAATTGAGTACCACATAATCGCTCCCATTACACCTCCTCCATGCCACTCAGGCTATTACAGATCTTTATCATATTTCCCCTTCAATCATCTCGTTTTCCAAGCTGAGGGGGGATACGGGGGAATGGCACACAATATTCAGGAGGTGAGCACACGTGAATTTATCCAGTGGCATAATGATGCTGTCTGCTTTAGTGGCATTTTGCTGCAGTTGTGGTGGTGGAAGGATACAGATGGATCAGAGCGCACGGACAGATGCAGCACCTTTTATTGCACCGACTGTGCAGCTGGAAAAATTAAATGAGCTTTCAGGCACACATGCCTATGGATTCTAGTTGCCTTTTTGGCTGCCTAGGAGCTTTGACTGATGTTTCTTCAAACTATCAGCAGTGGCTCTCAGATCTCTTTTCTAAGTGGTGAGAGCTGAAGAGGAGCTCATCAGTGAGTACACAGAGACAAGGCTGGGGGCTTCCCTTTGAGCCTGGCAGAATTGAATTCGATCTGCTGTTTTGCCACAGATTCCTTTGGCACTGTGGGACACTCTGCAGCTCTCTGACGGCTTTGCCTTTGCCTTTTGCACTATTTTGTAACATCGTTTCATTATTCCTCTGTTTTCTGGAGGAAATTTGTGAAAGGAGGTGAATAAAACGCAGGGGTAGAAATGTTCTGTGTGTTTCTTCTGCAGGAGCGCACAGGTATTGATGGGCTCAATAGCTATTCAGAATGAACAGTCTCTCCAACATAAGGGTTTTTACCGAGGCGTCGTTGGCTCTTTAAAATCCCGGTTCACACGGACTTCTCTCCTGCTGGGTCCCGATCATTACTGTTCCCAGCCGAGCAGCCGTCAATTCGGGCTCACCTCGCTTCCAGGATCCCAGTTGGGAAAGCCTTGTTAAACTCTCGCGTTGCAAAGCAATCAAACATGTTTGTTTGATTGTTTGTTTGTTTGTGATGATTTATGCTGTGATTAGGCTTTTGATATTACACTGGTTGGGGTAAGGTGCAAGCAAGCTCTTGAAACAGAGCCAGAACTAAGTCAATATTTCATTAAGACTCATTTATGAGAGAGCTGATGAAGGACTGGAGTGAGGTCTCTACACGTTTCATATTCATCTATTTGGGTAAGGCAGCTGATTATTTAAAATATATTTAGATACTTGGTGTAGCTGTAACTGGTACAATTCCTAATGTGGGAACAGTCATAATGATAAAAATTGCCTTTTATGAACAAAATTTAATCGGCTTCCCTATAAAAATTAAAAGTGATTGTAAATATGTGAGTGTAAAGACACTTCTATTGCTGTGTCTGCGTGGCTGTACAGACACAGCTCTGCAGAGCAGGGGGAAAGTTTGAAAGAAGAGCCTGGGCATTATTGAGACCAGGCTGTGCTGCCTGTGGCAGGATTTATTTACAGTATTTTTGGCAAGGGCATGTATTTCCTCCCTGGATTTTCGCTTCTTCTCCATTTCTTTGCTCTCCCTGTCACACTCAGGCAATCCACACCGTGGGACACTCACCTGCCAAGGCCCCTCTGTGCCCCCCACTCAGCCCAGACACCAGAAGAGTTTTTCTCCACCTCAGCAGCACCATAAGATGCCGTATGAGTGAGAAGCACTCAACTCAGTTGTCGGCCAGCTGAGGAAACATCCACACAATGAGCTCCTCAGCCAGTGCCCGCTGACAGGGAAGGCTTGAACACCACAGAAAGCCTCGTGTCAGAGCGAGGGAACGAAGTGAAATGTTACTCCAGCCCTGACAAACAGCTGGAACCGGTGCCGCCAGGGAAGATTAATGCCTCCCTTCCCCTTACCTGCACCGACACGATGTTCCCTGACACTCAGATCTAATTGCAGGAGCCGAGGTGTGGGAAGCGTCACCCTCGCTTAAAATGTTATCAGGTAAATGGGTCTGAGATGATGTGGAGACAAACAGGAGGTTAACAGATAGGTCTTTATCTCCTGCGTGCGGAAGGAGGGCTGCGCGTCTGCCGCGCCGATAGCGATCGCTGCGGGATGTGCTTTCCTGTGCTGCGAGGGAAATTATACACGGAGGTCAACGCACTCAATGAGATGCTGCCAAAATATGTATTTCCTTTCTGCAGACCTTTTTTGAAGAAAGGTCTCATGCTGGAGACTGTAATTAATAAAGGAAATATTTATACAGTGTCACAGAATTTACCAGTCACTCTATAAACATAGATGATCCATGTTCCCTGTCCCAAAGCACTCACGGGCTAAAAAAGGCAAGAGACACGGAGCAGTTTAGATGAGGGAGAGAGCAGGGATTATTAATGGTGAGAAGAAAGAGGATGGGTTGCAGGGAAGGCTTTGGGAGAAGGGAAAGCTTCATCATGGAAATCGAGGCGGTTGTAAGGCCAGGATGGAAAAGTGGAAGAATGAGGCAAAAATGTTTTGAAGGGGCAGATGCAGATGCGGGCACATCTGGGAGCAGAGGTTCCGCCGGCGATGCTGGTGGAGTGACTGGTGAGAAAACTGCAGAGGGGCTCAACAGCAGATGTGGAGTAAGGGCCCTTCAGGACGTGGGCTGTCATTGCCTCAGCAGAAAGGGCGGGCTCAGGGCTGGAGCTCCTGGTGAGCTGGGATAGCTGCTGGAGCAAGGGGAGCTCAGGGAAAGGTGGAGAGCCAGAGATGGAGAAGGGAGGAAAAGCATTGCAGAAAACGCTGAATGAATGCGTGGTGGAGACAGGAGAAGCAGGAACACACCGCTGCAGAGAGGAGAGGAAGTGAGATAAAGGAAAGGAAGTTCAGGCAGCAAGAGTTAAGAACTTTGCCATTGATTTTGGGGACAAAGGAGGAAAATAAATGATAGAGAAGTGAGTGGGATTAGGGGAAGTGCTTAAAGATAAGCATGGCAAGAAGGTGGAAAGCAAAAGACAAAGGCAAGCAGGCAGCACGGGGGAAGAATTAATCAGGGTCAGAGAAGCGGAGGGGATGGTTAAGCAACCAAGGAGCCCGAGCCACTTTCTGACATTGTCATTTTTCTCCTCTGGTGGGGAAAAAAAAAAGGAATTAAGATGATTTTCAAATATTTGAGCAATAAAAGTGAGGCACTGGAACTCCCCCCAGCTTGTAACTGCCTGATTCAGCCCCACCTGTGCGTTGGCTGGGGACAACACTGGGGTGGGGTTGCAGTGAGCACTGAGAGAGGCGATGCTGCAGCTTTGCTGCGCTTGGTGAATCTGGTCCTCATCCAAAAAACGCCGAGTTCAGGCAATTCGAATATTCAGTAGTTTCCAATATTCCCTTGGAAAGATAAAGTCTACGTATGCCTGAGTTTTGAAGTAGTAAAATGCCACAGTATTTTTAGTCTTTGTTTGATCAAAGGAAAATGAACCAGATAGACAAGTGAAAAATTACCCAGGAGCTGAAGTCACTGGTGATGTCTTTTATTGGGCTATCATACAAATAGGAAGGATGTTCTTTTCATCTGACATAATGAAAAATGTATACCCTTTTCAAACTCACTGGTATTCATTCTGAAGTTAGCCCTCCCCAAAAAAAAAACCTTTGACATTACCTAGAACTTGACAAGTTCTGATTAATTTAATAGGAAAAAATCTCTTGATATCAAATACCAGCTACTGTTCAGGAGAAGGTGAAGGGAATATGAATTTTATTTTAAACTCATCTATTACATACAAGTAATAATAAAGAGCAATTTTCAGACTTTTCTCGTGCTAATATTTTTGGTTCATATTAGATTAATCAAGACAGAAATATTCTCATAAGAGTTAGGGATGGTTCATTCCTGAGTAGTTACAGCTCTGAGCATTATCCAATCAGGTAGGCAAAATAAGGTTTTTATCCCATGGGAAAAATGTTTTCTGCTCTAAAATTCCAGTGCTTTTCCATCACAGAAGTGTCAGCCAAAGCTGGGGCCACGCTATGCAAAGTATCAGCAAACTACGGGGGGCACTTTAGCAAGGCATCCTCCATCTTCCCTTGCTAAAAGTCCAGTTTGGGACCAGAAACGAAGTGGTGGTGCTGGTGTGTCACTGGGGACAGACACCCACAGTTAAGTGACGTTCCCAAGGTCGCACGGGAAGTCTAGGGCAGAACTGAACCCTGAAATCAGATCTCTCGGGTCCCATCCTGTTCCTTAACCAGAAAACACTCTTACCACATCCTGTGCGAGCAAAGGCAGGGCAGTTGTAGCAGCCCCTGCTAAGGTAACAGCAGCTGTGGGTCTCCTTTGGGGTCTGACTCCACACTTTTTACAGCTGATGGCAAAAGTCGTGCTGAATTGAAGGGCCAACAGTCAAGCCCTGAGGTGCTTCCATGCTGGTTACGTCTTTCATTTGATTTGGCACAATGTCAGTGAAAGTGCACTCCCAGCACACAGCCCTTTGTGGGTCTGAACCAGCCGTGGCCACGTCCAGCCCAGGTTTGTAGCCTCACCTTTGCACCAGATCAATGCACCTTTACACCTCCATGAGGAGAAGCACTTGCCTTCACCCCCAGATTTTATGGCAACCATGAAGGCTGCTTTTGAGCTTCTGTTTATCATAAAGCATGTTAGGAGTTAGTGGAATTCTGAGCTGAAACTGGGAGGCACAAGAAGATCCTTCCCGAAATATGGTTTAGGGATGTATTACTGCATCCAGCAAGTATTCCCAAACAAATGGGACAGTTCCTGGCTGTGCCACTGGGTGGTTCGTGATGGAGGTGCAGCCAGAGAGGTCCTGGGGAAACTTTTCTGGCTCTGGGAGCACTTCTGTGTGCTCGAATGACTGTTCTTCTGCTGCTTTGTAAGACCAAGAGGTCTGTCTGTTGGAGCTTCTTTTGTCAGAAGAATCTTATTTCAGGCTTCTCCCCTCCTTATCTCCAGCACAGCAAGGGAGGTGACGGGAGAGCTTTCCAGGGATTACACTGCATGAACCTCTCCTGTCCACAGGCAGTTCTACAAGTAAGTCCTTATCCCAGCCTCTGGGGTGGAGGTTTCCTGCAGGTAGTTGCAGAAACATAATATTTGTGTATTTCAAAGACAAGGGTTTTTTTTTCTCTTATTTTCTATCAGTTTTCGTGCATAATAATAATCCCCACCACTTTGCAGGATCCTTGTCATAAAAGACTTCTGGGATGGATTAAACTCCTTGGCACCTCCTCAGTGATTAATCAACCTCAACAGGCATTTATTGCTTTGTTCACTACAGCACAGGAGAGATTATCCCTTAAATGTACTTGACTCTTTTGGTACCATTCAATTACACCAAAAAGAGCCCCAACACATATACAATTATTTTGAACTACTTCTCCAGCGAGGAGCAATTGATCTTTGAGAGTCTCTTCCTCTTCTTGTTATGCTGATTAATAGCCTTGGAGTTAGTCCCTGAGAGGAAAACATTTCCCAAAATAGATGACAGTTTCCATCTTCATATTTTAATCCCACAAGGGCCCTTTGCATCCACAACGAAGCCTGGAGGAATATTCCCATTTCTCCCCACCTTTTTTAACCTTGTCACCTCCATGATGGTGCCACCCAGCTCCCAGCGCAGGGGAAGGACACGGGAATTCTTGGTGCCACTTAGGGCTGCCCCGTGTGTGCCTGTGTCCCACGAGAGGCTGTCAGCGTCCTCATGGGGATGCACCACGGCAGGGAGTGCCTCAGAAACCACTGGCTGTGTCAGTGGGGGAGCCCAGTGCTCCCCGAGGAACTCTCCTCCAGTGCTGAGGGAAGAGGAGCATCACCCTCACCTGCTGAGGTGGGAATTCCTGCGGAAATACCGATGGAAATCCTGGCAAGGGGAGAGGGTGGATGGTAAACAGGGGGAGGACAGTGCCGTGAGCGCAGCGTGTGGCCTGGGGAGCCCACCTTCCTGCTGGTGACAGGTTCATGCCTTTTCCTGCTTTTCCACACGAGTCTCACGGCTGGTGGCGCATTCACAGCTGCCCTCGCGGCGAGCACACGAGCCTGCAGTCATTTGGAGGTTGCACGTTGCACTCTTACCCTTGGAAATGTTTTTAGTGCTATCCCATACCAAATGCAAACAGCCAGAGGGAAGAGGTGAATGTAAACCTCAGACCTCTCCCATCAAGGCTGGACTTGACGATGTTAGAGGGCTTTTCCAACGCAAAAGATTCCACGATTGTGTGAAACACCGGGAGAGGAGCAGGGCTCTTTGCTGGCTGTGCCTGGGCTCGGGTGTGTGATCCTGGTGCTGGAGCTCCACGTGGTTTCCCTTTAAGGGAATAACACGGGGTTGGTTTGCAAATAAAATAATGATCTTTTCTTACTTTTCAGGAAATGATTTTTAATATAGTTTATTGAAGCAAGGGGAAAACAATTTAATTGTGAGAGCTGCTGTGAACCATATTTAACCCCCGACGTACTAAAAAGAGGGTTTTCAGATAAGTTATGGTTTTTAATCTAAGTTAAACCACTATGTGCATAAGCACTATGTTTTTACTATTCTAATAACTGCCAGCTTGGACTTACCAATTCTTTTTTTATCATCTTTTTTGTCTTCCAAGACAGAGCGCTGCATTTGAACTTCAAGGAATATTTTACATTTTATTTTTCCTCATTTCTTTTCTACGATGCGTGGCGCAATACTGAATCCTTAAATCTGAGCATGATTTCCCTCAGCATATCTGTAATTTACTGGCTTTCCTAAGAGATTTGAAATGGCTGGATAAAATTCCTGCTTTTAAGAAGTGCATGCAAGTGGTCACATCTCATCTGTCCTGGATGGCATCCAGTGATCTGTTGTTAGTTCAACCCTCTGATTAATAATTTACATATACTTTACTAGCACTTGAAATGAAGTTTCTTCCCTGCAATGATTAATTACTGAATGAACAGTATTGAAAACATATTATTCTCATCATTCATCTGGGGAGATTATCTTGGTAAAACATGAAATTAATTACGTGACAGCCACGGAGAGGGTTTAGGATTTACGCTGATTTTCTGCCCCCTGAAAAACTGTCCTTAGGTTGCAACAAAACCCTTCACAACAGCAATTCCATGTGTGAAATTGATATGTAAAAAAAGGGACATTTTAAGAAAGAAAACTTGACTTTTAAGCCCTTCTGTACATAAACATCACATCATTGTGCTCCTTCCCCGTACTTCGTGTACCCGTTGTGCCTTTCCTGCCAAGCCCCAGCAATGCTTTACAATCACTAATTTACAACCATTAATTAATCTAAGTTTCCCAACAGCCCTGGCCATAGGTCAGGTCGCAGTGCCCCGGCTGCAGCAGAGCCAGGTCGGGCACAATTGGGTTAAGACAAGAAGGGAAAGGGCAAAGACAAGACAAGAGCCCTGGAGATCTTTGCAGCTTCACCCCACTCCCAGCCAGGGCATCCTGCAAGGATATATTAATAACTCCTGTTTATTCCCACGTCCAGCAATCCTTGTTATTAAAAAATCCATCAGAATCACTCTGTTCCCAGCAAACAATAATCCACAGACTGTAATTTCAGCAAAACTTTTTTTCTTAAGCATTTTGTCCACCTTTCTAGAGAAGAACACTTTTCTGACCACTTGTGAAGTGCACTCCAGGGATGACCATTGTGCTTGGTCCCTGTCCCACAGCAGCACCAGCAGCTGCTGCCATGGCCCAATAAACGACAAAAAAATCTCTGACATCACTTCCAAGCCTTCCTCTCCCCGTGGGATGTTGGGCCAGCTTCAGCCTCCAAGGTCCCACCCCTCTGTGCAGTTCTGTCCTATCAGTGGTAGGTAGACAGTGTTTTCCCTTAGGATGCATTTTCACCTGCCTCAGTTCTCTCCCAAACACATTTTAAGTCCCCAAAAGATCTCAGGTTTGTTTTTTTTATTATTTTTTTATTCTGGGCCTTTCAGTGTCCCTCAAGAATGTTATTGTAGTCAGCGATGGTTTGTTTCGAGTTGAAAGGGTCCTGTAAGCAAGAAAGGATAACAGGATGTGCCCCCTAGAAAAATTGATGCTGCCTAAAAAGATTGCTGCCCACACACGGGTTTATCTCTGGGACGTGATCAGTAAAAAATCTGTGATGAAAAAATGCTCTCTTTGAGACTAAACCCACAAGCTCCTAGACTTCTCAGGAGTCTGGAGCGCAGGAACACAATCCAGGGGAAGAGAAGTCAGTGCTGCAATCGTGTTTCTACTCTGTGAGCCAAACAGGCTTTGTTTTATACAGCCTTTTTCCACCCTAAGGCAGCTTATGACAACAGTTTCTACCAACACCAGCCATGTCCTGGCAGACTCCCTGTCTCTTGCTTGAAGATAAAGATTACAATAGCATCTGGGCGGAGGCCTGGGCGAGGAAACACTTCCCACAGCATCCCTGGGGATGTTTTCCAGAGCCCTGGCAGGCATGCCTGCAGTGCCCGGGGGCCAGTGCTCCTGCTGGGATGTGCAGCGAGCTCAGCAGCTCTCGTGGCTCAGGGAAGGGCAGAGCCCATCCAGGGGCAGGTGGGGGACTCCAGAGGTAGGGGGGTGACTGCAGAGCCAGGTAGATGATTGCAGAGGCAGGGGAGTCACTCCAGAGGCAGGTGGGTGACTCCAGAGGCAGGTGGGTCACTCCAGAGTCGGGTGGGTGACTCCAGAGGTAGGTGGGTCACTCCAAAGCCCAGTGGGTGACTCCAGAGGCAGGTGTTGGCTGCAGGGCTCTGCCACCACGCTGGCTGGCACAGGAGCACCGAGGGAAGCGTTGTCTTGTTGCTGCCACTTATAGCTGGAAAAATGGAGATGCTGAAAGAGTGCAAGGTCGTGCCCAGCCATGGAGGACTTGCTCCTGCTTCACGCTGAGCACTTTTTCCAAATCCACCAGTCCTTAAGTGTGTGAGCAGCCCCAAGGAAAGCAGCAGGATTGTTCCTGTACCTCCAGCTATACCACACAGAAGTGCTTCGCTGGCCTGGAGTCAGGAGACTCCGTCCTGTGGGGCCTGGGGAGAAAATGCTGAGCCACATTCCGACATCCCAAGGGGCTGCTCCCCACCCCTGTGCCCCCAGCGTGGCCATGGGTGTCCCAGCAGATAAAGCAGTGCCTTCCTCAGGCTTCTCTGTCCAAGTGCCCTGCCAAAGTTTGGGAAGTGCCTGGCTGGAGGAGCCACGGGTCCCTGCGGTGCCTCCCCCCAAAATCCGTGGCAGCACCGTAGGCAGACAGCACACACCTGTCCTGGGCAGGTGAGTGCCACCCCACACAGGAACTCTTCACACCCTGCTTGTCAGCCCCGCTGTCACACATGCTCACAGTGCACTGTAGTCACACTTTTCCCTCCCTGACCCTCAACATCTCAATTTTCTGTCTGCCTTTGAAATCTTGGCTAATTAGGAGGCTACATGTTCCCTGTGAGACTGGCCTTTTGTGCAGAGTTTGTAATTAGAGTGACTGTGCAGTGCTCTATTAATTGCAAGAATTGTGATTTTTAGATTAATGAGTTAATTGCTAATATCTGCATACGACATTCCCTCAAGATGTATTACATTACAGTAAATAAACCTTGTGCCTGGAATGGCAGGCATTAAAGGAAACCGCCGTGATTAGTTTGAATACTTTAGATAGCTAAAATAATATTTACTCAAAACACAATGTGTGTAAAACTGGATTTTAAAGCCTTTTTTTCCCCCCCAGCCTCCCTCACTAGATAACATTTATATTTGATAGCTGGCAGCCAGGAGCTGCCGGGATGCTGCTCTTCCCATAGAGACCCTCCAACCTTGCCCAGCTCCATCTGGGTTTTCCATCCAGCCCTCCCTCTCTAATTACACTCTGTAACTCCTTCAGACTTTATCCCAAACGCTGCACCTTGTCCTTGTTTCCTCCTGAAGGATGCTCCAGCAGCAGTTGCTGCCATCCCCATGCACGTTCCCAGCCCCCAGCACGCGGGAGCCAGGGAAAAGCTGAAGCTGCAGAAGTTGCAACAGGATGGGGGGAATTATCCATATTTAAACTCCCAGGCTGCTCCTGCTTAACTGTTGTAGCAAAATCCCACTGGAAATGTAACAGCCAGAGCTAGCCAAGACCTTGGTAACAGCTGAGTGATTTTCATCAGACAAGTAGCTGTTTGCTGAAAAGTGCAATTTTGGGACAGCTGAAACTATTTGCAAATTCATCACGATTTCAGGAAATAGCCTCCTGTAGAATAAAAGCCCCAAATGAAAAAGTTTCCCAGTTTCCCAGTTTGATATTTTCTAGATTAAGTGCCTCTTTTTGTTTTGCAAATGAAATTTGATTTAGATATTTATCTAAATTAGATAAAAACCTGCAGAGGATGAATGCCAATGTTGGTTTGCACGACACAATCCCTTTGGGGTTGGCTCTGAGTAGTTCTTTCCTTTTTGTACTTTCTGTTTATTTGTTTAAAGAAAACCTAGGCCCTACCCAAAACAATTTCCCGGGATTTTAGTTTAGGCTGAGTTACTCACAGGAGTTATTCCCATCCTTGCTACTGCACGGAAATAAAGGCAGGATGAGTTAATTTCAGTAACGAGCAACTGCTTAGCTCAGGACCCATATCCAATAAGGATATATGGGATGTGGATATGCTTAGCTCAGGACCCATATCCAATAGACTTCTCAGAGGCAGAGAGAAAAGTTTATCTGGAAATCACATTGCATTTGTGGTTTATAAAACTCCTGTTTGCTCACACTGCTGAGAGCCAGCGCAGCTCAGGGGCATTGCTGCTGCTCCCCAGCTTCTCAACAAGAAGCGCTCCAGACTCAGCCCCTCTAGCTTTAGGCACCTGCATTTTAAATAAGATGGTTCATTACACGAACTAAAGTTTCCCTAGAAAACAACATTAATAGCAATTGAAAAATCCTCTTCACTTCTCAAAGTGTTTCAGACGTTTTTGAGCCCAGCTAGCGAAGGCTTCTGCTTGCTTTCCCAAGGAGAGCAGCTGTCCCTATTGCTGCCTGTTTGTGGATATGGTCACATCCAAGTACGTGCTCCGGAGAGAGGATTGCATGGAATTCTGGTCTGGGAGACCTGCCTGTACCTCAGATATCCACCCGGGTACTCCTGCACCTCCCAGCGCTCCTCATCGTGGTCCTGAATGCACTCACCAAAGCCTTGGAGATACAAAGGGATGGAGCAGAGGTCAAGCAGGAGGAAAAGAAAGACGAGTCCCAGACAAGGAAAGATCCCAAACCAGAAGAGTCTACACACACAGCTGGTTCCTGTAATAGATCATATTAATCATACTACATTACGTTATCTGTCACCATGGAACACATAGCGCTTCTCAAAACGTGACACAGAACAGGATCAGAAACTTCTCATCCTGGAATCTCCCCCAAACCATGAGAGAAGACCCTGTGTACTAAAAGGCAGGACCCAGCTGGAAGTTGGTTGCATCACGGGCTTTTCACAAAGGTGATGGAACAAACAGGAGCATCCATCCTGCCTCTGGGTTTTGGAGATTTTTATTCTGCCCACAGATCCTGGGCATTGAGGTTTCCTGGGGATTTAATGGCCAAGACTGAAGGCATCTTAGAGGCCTTTTCAAACTTTAATCATTTGATTTGTCTGGCTGCCGTGTTCTGAAGTTTATTCAGGAAATGGGAACGTAAGAGACCAGATCTTCTGTGCCTTTTATCTTTCTCTTTCAAGAATCGGATTCCTACAGCTTGTTTACTGCCAACCAAAAAGTGAAAATGCTTACTTAGAAACTAAGGACTGGTCTTTACCACAAAGGTCTGTTGCTTTGATAACGTTGCTGTTAAAGCAGCAAAAATCCTCCCGGGGACACAATTCAGTCTCTAAAAGAAATGCAGACACCACTGCAGCTTCTTCCAGTCTGGAAAGGAAAACAAGCAAGGTGGTACAGGACATGTTTACACCAGTGTAATTACATCAAAATAGGACTTCCAATATACAACTGTTTCAGTTTAAAACCCAGCAATCCTCTCTGTAGCAGTCAGTGCTGTGACTGGCTGTTTTCAGGCGGATTGTCCTTTGCTTCAACATACACAACAACTCGGACTGCTCTGTGATTCTGTGGTTCCGAATTAACCTGGCAAGGAGCAGGTTTTGGCAGGGCTGCTTGAGATTTGGCTGTGAGGCTTTGTTTCCTCATAAGAAACCCTTCAGTCAAAATGCAGAATTGTAGGGGTGAGCAAAGGTAGCTTTGCTGCCCACGCATGGGTGGAATCACTCCCAAACACCCAACTGACCTCTGGGACGATGTTCCTTCTTTAAATTCCCAGTCAGATCTGGTGCCAGCCCCACGCGGTGATGGTGCCTGCCACAGGAGCCTGTGCTGGGTAGCCCTGGGCGATTTGGATGGCAGTGGAAGGTACAAAGCTCACCCATCTCAGACCCCTTTGCACTCGTGTACCAACGCTGCATCACACCGGGCAGCCCAGGGGCGCCGCCTTATCTGCATTTCCCTCGCTCGCTCCCAAGCTGACACCACGCTTGCTACATCTCTGGTGACCAGAGAGATTTAAGACACAATTGTACTATCAATGAAATGCAACTTATGCCTTCCAGGCACTGAAATCCTTGGAGGGCCTCGTGCAGGGCTGCACTGCTTCAGTTTTATGCCAGTAAGTTGCTAATTAGCATAGGAGACTGCAGGCTCTGCTGAGGAGGATGCTGGCCGGGAAGCAGCTTCTCCTGCCCTGCCCAGGGACTCTGCGCCAGCCACTTCATCTCTGCTCCCCAGGTATCTCCCTGACTCACCAGCCTGCAGGTGCTTGGGGACTGGGATGATCTTCCCAAGGACAGCCAGCGTAAGGAGGACGAGGTCGGAGCTGCTGGCTGGGCCAGCTTTGCTCGGCCTCGCCCCAGCCCTTGTCTCTAATGGATCACGATGGATGCCCCAGGGCAGGCTCTGAGAAATAGAAATATCCCTTCCAGCTTCCAGCTTCCAGCAGCATGAACCCAGAGACCGTGCCCGGATGGCCACGTACAGTAACCCCTGATGGACCTGTATCCCACAGGATTATTTCTGCCCCATCACATGATTTGGCTCCACAGTATTTTGGATGCACTATTTAATTTTGTACCACGGGAAAAGATGCTCAGATATAAAATCTGATATGTAATGGTGATTTGATATATTCTTGTGTTATACGAATTCATGCATCCTCGTTCCCTACTCCCACGCCCTTGAGGGTTTTACAGACATCTGTCATACCCCCTTTGGCCAGTTCTTTTGCAAACAGATCTCAGATGATGCCCCAGGCGTGCCTGTAATTCAAACAGTGAGTGACAGATAGAATAAGGCGCCGTGACTCGGGGCTGAGGAACACAAGCCCACGTTTCCCTCCAAACACCAGCAATGCCCATGCAGGGGCATTCCCAGTGTCCCAGCAGACAGCACACTGCCCAGTCCACCCTTTCATTTCGTAACCAAACTCTTTTCTGTTGACATTTTAATGTTAAATCTCCCAATACCTGGCTTGCAAAACAATAAAAACTGTGGAATCAGAGGCTGGGTGCTGTAGAGTCCCCCATTAAGATATTACAGGATGCTGGAAGCAGAGGCCATTGAAACAAGCTGGCGTTTATGGAAGGTAAAGGTTGAGGAAGTCCGTGATAAGGGAGAGGGAGCAGGAAGTGTCTTTATCTGATAACTATTTGTTTAGAAACACCTGGCACATACATCAAATTAGTGCATCCAAATGCCCTTCAAACTTTAAACCAGACAGATTGATTCAAGCACCTTTCATTAAACTTTCCTGGAAAGATTAAACATCAGCCCTGTGTTCTATCAGCAGAACAATTCTGCTCATGTGGCGATGACATTAAGATGTTTTATGGAAGCGGGGTACAAATGTGCATGCACTCTGTGAGGCTTTTCTCCAGACTTGTAATTCCTCGCTTAAGAATATAAACCGAAGGAAATGGGAATAAAAATACCCCAACAGTTCTGCATAATGATTTCACACACATGCAGGGGTAAAAAAAACCCCACAACAGGATTATGAGAAGAGAATTTTATTGTATGTTGGCATCCTTTTGCTCATGTTTGCAAAGGGAAATGGATTTGGGAATTTCCCACCGATTTGAATTCAGCGGCTGTAGCAGGGCAGAAGTAATACGTACTGCCTCGTTCTAATCATCGATTCAATTCAAGAGTTCTCAGCATGGAACTCTTTTTCTTTCTCAACGGGAATAAATTCGCCAAGAAGGGATAACACCAACATATTATGTAAAACATCACCCGGCCCCTAAATTTGTGCGACTTTGTGGAAATCAGTCAAGATCTATATTTAATTTGATGTGAGGAAAGTACGACGGCGAGCCCAGATTACAACACAACTGCTACTATTACGATCAATGTACTGTTGAACTAAATTGTTTTATATATTGTATTAGGGGATCCCAGGTGTTTTGCTGGTCTTACAGCCCACTTGTTGCTGCAGTCGAAGCCAGGAGAGGATTAATAAATTCCGATAATGGGTGTGGGTACCCTGGCCCCTGCCAACCCACGCTTGTCTCCCCACCACAGCCACGTCCCTGTATCTGAAAGGGAAACATGAACTCCACCGGAGCCTTTTCTCCCCCAGATCCTGCAGAATGCAGCGTCATGGATCTGGGAGTGAAAGCCCAGCGCTGTCACCTCCGCTGCACGGGGCACGGGCACAGTAATACATTAACACGGGGTCGTAGCCTGACAAATGCTCCTCGGGCAGCGTCACCAGCGCTGCCATAAACCCAGCCCTGCTCCCCCTGCCCCGGCTGCTCCTTCCTCCCACCGCAGCCTCTCCTGGTGCGAGCACGTGTCCCATGAGGATGAAGGCAGAACCGGTCTGGGCAACAGATCCAGCTGAAAATAAGCTTTTTTTTGCTTTTTTAAATTTTTTTTACTCCCCCCTCTTCCCCAGGATTAGTGTTCAGCTGGATCCGTTCCCTGATCCACTTCACCTTGCAGCTGCACAAATGCTGGTGCTGGCAGCGGGAGGAGGCAGGGAGGGCTGGGAGCGCGTGGCCGGGGCCTGGAGAAGCCAACTGCTCCTGGAGGCACTTGTGGCAGCAGCTGAGCACAAACGGCTATTTTTTTTTTTTTAGTGGGCTTGGTTTTCTTTCAAAATTAGGGAGAGCTGAGAGAGTTTCTGCCCAAACTGCAAATAACCCCCACTTTGCCAAGCAGGAGCTCAGAGTCCAGTGTGACCCCGCAGCAGGACATTGCCCGGGATGTGCAAGTCCTGCTCCCGGAGGCAGAGGGCAGGAAGGGCAGGACCAAGGAAGATTTGGGGTCTCAGGACCCTAATAGAGCACACTGACCACCCACAGCAGTGTGGGATCAGAGCTGGGGGGACCCAGCACCTCAAACACCAAGGCAGCATCAGTGTAAGAGGACAAATGAGGGGTCCTCTGCTCCTTACATCTCCTGCAAGGAATCCACTCGAGATACTCCCGTGGAATACTGAGAACTGTTATTCCTGGCAACTTCTGCACTGAAACCTGCCTTGGTGGTTTCTTTTTCATGATGACAAGCAAGATTCACTGTGCTTTTAAACCAGAAAGAAAAAAAAGAAAAGATAAATGCATCCACCCTTCTTTCCCTGTGCTCCCACCGAGAGCTTGTGACATGAATGGGTCCTTTTCACTTGCACTGTTACTGTTACAGTATTAAACTCCAAGTCTGCATTGAAAACCTTTTAAATGTGTAAAAAATAGTGTTACAGTAATTAAATTCTAAAAAACTGATCCGAAAATGGAGGAGGAAGCTGCTGATCGAAGATCATACCCTGCCTTTAACAGCAATTTTTTTCTACCGGTGCAATCCCTCACACTGGATGACATCCTTAGAGTAAATAATAAAAAAAAGTGATGTGAAACATCCTCCTAATTAACTAACTTTTACAAGACTGATACCAAATGTTGCAATTTTGGCTCCCCACTAAAAGTAATTGTTCTTGATGGTGCTCATATACCCGTGTCAGTCTGCTGTGAGATAAAAACTGTAAGAAAAATCTTCTAAATGCTCAGGTCCAGAACAGTTTAACAAATACGTTTTGGAACAAATCCATCCCCGGTTTGCATCAATCACAGGAGTGAAATGAAGGGCGTGCTTCTTTTAATGCATTTTAAAGTTAAAACAGGTAAACTTTAATCATTGTGGAGTACGTAGGAAAATAAACCAGTTCATTTTTCTGTTTCTCCAAATTTACACTCACAGAAGCCTTTCAGGAAAATGCCTTACTGTGTCCATATTCCTGCTTATTGCACTTGTATTACAGGCAGATGAACCAAACTCTTGACTCACATTTCTAGAAAACAAGTGTTTCCTGCCACCCGTTTGTAAAAAAAACATGAGCACCTTCTCAATTACTGTAATGATTATCCATTATAACCTAGCCAGCATATCTGCTCAAAACCAGTCACATTTTTAAAAACTGGTAAAAAATAAATGGGGTATTGACGTTGGTGCTGGATACTCGGCGTTCCTCACACCCAAATCTCATTTCTAACGATCAAACGCAGCCCAGAAGGATCGAGGCAGGATTTGTGTCTGCCTGTTCCTGCATAGCACCGAGTAACTAAGTTGCACAAACACTCGGAGCAGTAAAATAACTGGTCTATTCTAGTCAACAGATACTCGCTGGAAATCTGCAGGGAGAGAGATGCCGGCGCTGAAATTTATGCACTGAGAGTCATCCAGCTGAAGTCACCGTGGCTCCTCGCGCTACATAAAAGCGAGGCAGGAGCATCGTCTTTGCAGGATCAAGGCCCACATTTGCATCCGCAAATCAACCTCTTTACGAAAAGCAGGCCGTAAATTTTATTTATTATTATATATATATATATATTTTTTTTTTTAGTTCCTCGAGCCGCACCAGCGTGGCAGGAGGTGCCGCTCCCAGGCTGACGTGTCGGTGAAGTGTAGAGGCAAAGTGCGATCGTGCTCCCGGCTGACGGAGCCTCGTGTGACGGGTGCTCAGCTGCTCACAGCCAGCATGTGGGTCAGGAAACAATATCCCAACATCACCGCTCCCCCGAATCCCCTGCTCAGAGGAAACGAGTTATTCACAAGAGAAGCGTGTGATCCCTCGCTAAAAATAATTACCAATTCATCAGATAGAAGCGGTACAGACACAGGGGCTGCAGACTTTCTGTTATATTTTAGTGGGTAAAGCTGCAACACTGCATTATTCCAGCAAGGCAGGTGAACCCTGGCTGGCAGGGAAAAGGGGCATCGTGTAAATCCTGCACCCCACACACCCAGTTCTCATACTGGAAGGAATCGTTGGAAGCGCATTTTTTAAAGTTCATTTGATTTCACAAAAAATGACGCTGGAAGGGCTTGTTTCCTAATTGTTACCAGGAACTTTTCAGTACAGCTACTGATAGATTAAAATAAATAGAAAAGAGGAACAGCTTGGATTTGCTTTGTAGGCATCCCTCAGCAGCTACGTTTTCAGGACTATTCTTCTCCTAGCAGGGATTATCAGCACAGCTGCCCCCAGTTAGCCCGTAAGGTTGGGTACCTAGGAGATGTGTGGAACCTTCCTTTTCAGTAACAGCCTACTGCCTGAAACATCTGTCCAGAAGTTGGGTAAAATACAGAAACAACCCGCAGGAAAGAGGCCAGAAGAGAGGTCTGGTCTGTGCCTGCACACAGCAGAACAATCCTCATCTTGGGCTGTTAATTTTTCCACTAGCCCCAAAACTGCTGCTGCCAAAGCACCCCACTCTGAGCACACACTGAATTTTACACAAACCAGTGAGATGCTGGAGGAGCCGAAGCTCCTTCAAGGTTGGCCAGCAGCTGAATGGAAGTTTTCAAAGCCGCAATTTGAAGTTAAACCCCCGTCGTTCCAGGCCTCCCACTGAACCCACTGCGTATCTTCTTTCCAAGCATCTCATTACAAAGGCTATTTCACACTTGATGAATGTTCGATTGCAATCCAAATAGTTTGAAGAAAAATCCACATGCCTGAGGATTGCCCCCTGCTAAACTCGAAGATGTGTAGCTTAAGAGCTTTCTCCTTTACAACCTGTAACCTAATTGCTCTGGTAAAGAAATAATTATCTGTGTCTTTGGCCTCAGCTTATGTCACTGCCTTTGTTTACATCATGAACTCAAGGTTATTTATTAGAAGCAATTGCTGTGTTCCTGCCCCGCACTCCCATACATCGCGCATGTAATGTTTAACAAAGCAAACTGGGTAAAGCAAAGACAGAGGGGGGTCATGGTGTAAAAAATTCCCCACTGCAATGCCATGAGCAAGGCCTTGGTCGGTGCAAATCCCTCCATCCACTGCAGCCCACGTGGAAATCCAAGAAGCCCCAGGAATACGGAAATGGTGATTTTCATGTTGAGGTTTCCTCCAGGCAGGGTTTTCCCTTCAGAGGGACTTTTGCCTAAGGGAAAAGTGCAGAATTAGATGCATCTTCCAGCTGAAAGCTGCTGAATTTTGCTAAAATCTATGTGGAGGTGCCTGGCTGTACCCACGTCGTGCAGAGCCTGGGTGTCACGGGGTGGCCACAGCTGTGGCCATCTCTGCACTGACACCACGGGGAATGCTGGGGAGCTGAGGCCATGTGAGGCTCCAGCTTCCATGGGACAGCGGCAGCAGCGCCCGGCAGCAGGTGCTGGGAGGACAAATGATGGACATGGCGTAAACATCCACTGAGGACGTACAACGTGCTTGTAAGAATCAAGATCTTTAGGCCCTTAACCGTGTAATTCCACCCACAAAAACTGAAGCTCGCTTATTAATTGTGACGGACAATTGAGCTGGTTCAAGGGTTTTATTTGAGCAGAAAAGGAATGTACTGCTTCCCAGGCTGATTGAGAAGCACGGGATATATATAATGCAGGAGGCTCGATGATTATACAACAAAAAGATGGGATCACCACCTGCCCACATTCTTGCGATAAGCAGATGAAGAACGTCTGTCAAAACATTAATTCCCAAATCTACGGGGGTAACACGGAATACAAATACAAATAGATGCGCGCCGAGCGCGCTCTCGTTATCTCGCACCCGGCCGAACGCCCCGCCGCGATTACACCCCGGTCACAGCAAACCGGGCGCTCGGAAGGGACGGACGCGGCAGCCCCGCGGCCTCGGGGATGTCAACAGCGCGGGCCGCGCATCCCCGGTGGCCTCTATTCCCCGGTGGCCTCTATTCCCCGGCCTCCCCGCATCCGCTCCGGCCGCGGTGCGGAGCCGCCGGGCGGGATGCGAGCACGGCGCGGGGGTGGGGGCCGCGGTACAAAGGGCAGCGGGGGCCGGGCTGGGCGTCCCCCCGGGGCCGGTGGCGGTGCCCGGGCCGCCG
>VXAZ01000382.1:220831-396497 GCA_013399875.1 Gymnorhina tibicen | reverse complement strand
CCCCCCGCCAGAGCTCAAAATAATTTCCCCACTATTTATTTATTACATATATTTTTCCCTCTCTACTTGGACGTTTTAAACCCTTCCCTCGTATCACTAGAATGGAAAATCAGAGGGGGTGCGTGGATTTAGGCGCTGAGATTGTTCTTTTCACACCCCTCCGCCCCACGAAATAAAAAATAACATTCCCCCCCAAAACTTGCAGGACTTGCTGAGGGGGAAAGAATAGCCTTTTGTCCTGCCGAGGGACGTGCCCCCAAGGTAAATCCTGGCTGGAGCTTAGCGCCTGGTACTTTGCCGGGTCCCAGGGCTCTGGCTGTGCTGGGGAGGAGGAAAGTAGGAGATGGAGATCTCAAAGTAGTAGAAGTAATTTCTTCTTTCAGCTGCACTTCTCCGCTGCCTTTGAATTGCCTGCAATGAATGTACGTAGCTCTAATTGAAGTACTTTAATCATTCACACTTGATTAAGTATACCGTGACCAGAGGAGAGGAATACACACGGCTCCCTAGAACGGGAGGGATGGGATGACATTTTAATCCTGTGTTTTAAAAAACATTAGTGGAGCAGGAAAAAAAACCGATCGGCGGTGACGGTTCGGTGTAACGGTCCCTTGTTTCCATACAGATGGTGGCTTTCCTTCGGGATGAAATCGCAGTTATTGCGGATATTTGGGGAGGAGGGAGGAAGAAAAGGCACGTACTTTTAGGTTTGTTTAAGCACAGTGAGGAAAATAATGATAGACGAGATGCCTGGTGACAAAATGCTTTTGTTCCTGTTTCCATCAGTGCATAAGGGCGCCGACCTGCTTTAGCATTCTTTAAAGGTCTCTTTACCGAGGAAAATTGAAGACGGTCTCATTATAGGAGAGTGTGTTCGGAATGCTATGAGGTATTTATGAATTCAGAGGTGATTGTTGGATCGCAGACATTTCAATTACGCATCCTCTAATAAAAAAAAAAAAAAAAAAAGAAATTTATTTGTAGCGATGTGTTCTGTAATCTGTTACTCCCATAAAGCTGATCTGTGCTCGAGCTCCGGAGCTGGCCGAGGGAATGGGTCCGTCCACGGGGCTCGAATCTTAAACAAGGATTTGTGTTCTTTGCCTCGCAAAACTTTCTGCTGCAGGGGCGGCCCGAAGGTCCCATAAAAGCGTTTGTTTGGGAAACGTCAGCTATCGTCAGTATTTTTCTGGAAAATCTGGCGTTGCGAATGCAGGGTGGTATTTTTAGAAAGGAGCTTTTTATTTTTGGAGGCGTTTGTGAAACCCACCTGTTAGCCATTAGCGGGGACAGAGGTTGGCTTTCATCGTTAGCAAGCCCGGGCGCATCTAGGGGCTGCGCACTGTTCCTCACTTGATCCCAGCTCTTTCCAGTCGTGGGCAATCAAAATATCTTTCCCTTTAAAAGTTATAACCAAGTATTTCTAAAGCTGACCAGACGATAAGGTAGCTCAGTCAGAGCGGTGGCACTCTCCTGTGTTTGGAAACATGGATTGCAGGAGCATTTGACTTTTCCTTTCTCTCCTAGAATTTCAGACTGAGATGCTTCCCTGGTCCAGGGTTTTGCTGTCTGCTTTATAGCACACAGATCACTGATGATGCTTTCTTGCCGTCAGCTTTCCCTCTTTTTAAGGTAGTTTTCCAGCCCATGTGGGATCCCGGGGCTTGGCTGGCAGGGTGGCTCCGGAGCGCGGTGCCCCGCGGAGCTGCCACCCCACAGCCCCCTTTGCTGACAGCTCCCTCGCGTCCCCCCTGCCCCTCCGAGGGTAACGTTGTGCCCTTTTTCCACTCCTGCTTTTCCTAGATGGGAAACACTCAGAGGCATTTCCCCACAGCAAGAACTGTAGCACAAACTGTCATCTTTAACGCTGGCATTTGAGTGCACAGGCTTGTCACTGGGCTCTGGTGATAATATTCCTTGTATCAGGAAAAACATCACCCTCAAAGTATGAGGTCCCAGGCACGAGCTGGAAGTAACATACTGAAGCCTTTGGCCAGGAAAGTTGATTTATCCATCAGGCTGGCTGCAGTTCAAATAAAACTTCTTCAGTTCAGCTGACTCTGGCAAGAATGAAATATTCTAATGAAAAAAACCCCGAATCTGGGTTTGCCCAGCCATTTGGAAAAGGTAGGTTAATTTTCCCTGGGTTTTTTGAGGTTGTTTACTAGCTGTGGGAATTGAAAGAGGCTTCATGTTTTAAGCAGAAGAAATGGAAAAGCTGCTCGGAGCACAGCACTGGCCATTTGCAAGTGTTTTGTTAAGATGTGGTGGATGATGCTGTCTCATAAAACCTGATGGGTGTCACATTTACTCCCTACATCAGATCTAGTGAGTGTTCCTGTCTTTGCTTTGTATTCTGGTTGTAGTAAGTTAAAGAAGTAAAGAGTGGAGCTGCTGGTGAGCAGCTCTTCAATTTGGGCTGATGACTTACACCTGCCCTAGAAATTGGGGTTTTTTTTCAGACCCTTGGCCCCAGCTGTGAAGGATATTTAGATTATAGACTGAAAGGAGAAATGATCAGGGCTCACAGGTGAGTTAAAGACCGTGTGTGGGGGGTGCAAGGTGATTTTTGGGGTCCCCTCTTGCAGGGAGCACTGTAACTTTGAAGATGAGGTTTTGGCCAGTCACCGCTGGTTTTGCTCTTTTTACTGAGATAACACAATTGTTTTAGGCAGGAATTGGTGTTTTCCCCACCGCTGTTTGTGGTGCTGGAAGACATAATTTCAAATGCAGCTTGTCACACCCAGGTGCAAAGATGTAATTGTACAATGCAGTTTGTCGTGGTCAGGTATTTCTGGGCCAGCTGTAACTCCTTAGGCCATGTTCTCATAGTTTGGGTTTTTCTCCTCCTTCTCCTTTGCCAAACAAAATAAGATAAGATTTAGGTGAAAGGATGAAAAATTCCATCCTGTGCAGCAGCGAGTGCAGGGGAACCAAATCTTTTCACTGTGCCACCCATGTGTTCTCTCCTTCTGCTCTGCCCCATCATGGTGAGGAGACTGGGGTTTTTGGCGTTCTACCAGGGAGTCACCACATAACATTCTGTGTGAAGTCAGCAGGAGTTTTGGTGACAGAGCACAGAAGAATCAGTGTCATTTATCCAGTTCTACAATGGTGCTTTATAAGTGTGCACTCCCCTTTCTTGCACCATTAGCCCCGGTGATTTTTTTTTAAGATCCAGGAATAAACATCTGGAGCTTCTTAGTTTTTGTGTCTCCTCTCTGAGGTGACAATGCAGGTGGAACATTGGAGTTTGCTTTTTGTTGGACTTGGTCTGGTGAGGGGGGAGCACGGTGGTGCTCTGTGGGAAGGTCATGGGGGCCCTCCTGACAAAGCTTGTGGTTTTTTTTTTTTGCTCTGTGATGTTTTCATAGACTCACAGAATGGTTTGGGTTGGAAGGGACCTTACAGCTCATCCGATTCCAGCCCCCTGCCACGGGCAGGGACACCTTCCAGTACACCAGGTAGCTCAAAGCTCCACCCAGCTTTGCTTCAAACTCTTCCTGGGATGTGCTGTGATTTATGAGAGCCTGGGTTATAGGATTTGGAACTTCCATGGGATTATTAAAAAGAAATACAGCTGCAATAGTTGGAGGGGAAAAACACGTGGTGGAAGCAGAGTTTTGCCGTCTGCACCTGCACGATCTGAACGTCAGCGTGGGTGGGATGGAGTTTGCTTTGCCTGGCCTGAGGTCTGTAGCTGTGTTCTGTGGCAGGAGGTGTGGTGAGGAGCAAGGGCAAACACCAAAGCTGTGGTGCTGCAGAGGATGCCCCGAGGTGCTGTGTGTGTCACTGCCTCCGTTCCCATTGGTAGTGTGATTTTGGGCGTTTCATGTGTTTTATCCAGTGGGGAGATGTGTGTAGCTCCCAGGGAGCTGCTGTCAGACCCCTTCAGCAGCCGTGGAGAGGGCTCAGCATGGTTGGAATCAGCTTTGATGGACCCACCAACCCTTCCCTGAGGTCGTCGTTGCTGCTGCCTGGCGGGGTTGCCAATTTTGGGGGTTTTCATGGGGTTTTTAGCCCATCCTGAAATCCCAGCCAGCAGCAGAGCATGCTCTGGGGGATCCTGGATGCTCATCCCTGCTCTGTGGTTTTCCCAGAGGACAGTCCCTGGAGTACCTTTCAGGGTCTCTGTGCTCCACAGCTGACGGGAGCTGTGTGTCCATGCGTGACAGGGTTATTTTGGATAATTCAGCCTTGGTTTTCAAATACATGGTCTTCCAGGGCGGATCGAGGTAGACATCTTGATAGGCATCCATAAAGTCCCACCTGTTCTGGGACTTTGCTGTAAGATTCAAATAAAACCCAAGTTACTTGAATGCATCAGTTGTAGATTTTAATTATTAATTATTTGCTCCTCCAGCTTTATCTGACAGTGATTTCATGTATCCTTCAAAAACAGTAAAAACAGAAAAAACAGTAGTCCTGCTGAAAGTAACTGCTCTGCTTCTTCCTGGGCTAATTTCCATCCCTCCTGATGGATTTAGATTTTACATGGTTAAAAGAAACCTGCTTGGTTGGTGAATTTTGGGCTCTGCTTCGCCCGGGTCCTCTCCCTAATCCCCACCAGCAGTTGGAGCAGTGTGGGATTAGGAAGGATCTTCGCCGCCACGGTGGCCAAATCGAAGCGGACCAAATCCCACCATTTTTTGGGCCCCGGGTGTAGGGTGCAGGGTTCCTTGGGTGTGAGTTTTCTGGGGGGGTGCAGTAGGAACCTCGCGGAGCTGATTCCCGCGGGAGCCGTGCTGCCGTTGCTCCTGTGTACATTGACTCGTGCCGTGTTGACAGACACCCAGCCCCTGTTTCTGTGCAACAACACACACCAGTTATTACAGAAATAGAGCCCTGAAGCACGGCGCGGAGGGAGAACGCGGGGATTACAGGCACAATATTTACAAGGAGCCAAGTCTTTAATGAGACCAGGAATAATGCAGATGGATTCTCTGTTGCTAAATGTAACAGATATGTAATGGATGCTGTCTGTCTTCTCGGTTTTTTTTTTTCGTAGTGATCCGTTCACATTGAAAAAAGAGGAGCTTGTGTGCTGAAGAGGTTGGCACAAAATTGCAGGATATTCCAAAATTAGCCTGGCCTTTGGTTATTACTGTAATGACCATAATGTGTGGCTCTGCAAGGCGTGAGTGACCCTGGCTGGGAGCATGGATGAGCCCCCTTGAAATGCTGATGGGCATTGGGAAGAGCAACAGGTGTACAAGGAGTGCAGGATCGGCCCCAAAAAGAGGCAGAGGGAAGAGGTGGAAATCCAGCAGTTTCCGTGCAGCTGGCACAGTGTTGGAGCTGGTTGTTGGGGTAGAAAATAAGCAAAACCAGCAACGAGTCCCACGGCTGGTTCCTGTGCAGGCAGTGGGTGTCACACCCTGGGGTGTGATGGGCTCTGCAGGAGCGTGGGGAATGTCCTTTATTTGGTTTTTTTTTTAGCTGGAGGGAAAACCCTGCAAATAAATTCCCCTTTAAAAAGTCTGCGAGGCCGAATACAAGAGATGCTGATGGTACCTTTAGAGTCGTCATAAAGTGTCAAGTTTTTTGTCATTTTTATGTTGAAAAGCAGGTTTTCCATGAGAAATGGATGTTGGAAGGAATCAGTAAATTAAGCAAAGTAATTAGGCTAAATAGTAGATGTTACATTTCAAAGTTGAGAGCCTTACGCTTTGCTGTGATTAGTTGTGGATGAAATTAATTTCCATTCAATATGTGGAAAAAACCCCTTTTCGTTAGTTTTCATGTTCTCATAGTTCTCAGAAGTTTTGTGATCCTGCAGCACATGCTCGTGTAGATTTTATATTTGCCACTTGTTCGAGCTCTTCCCTTTTTTCATACAGAAATGGGAGAGTGCAACATCAAACCTGGAATTAGGGTGTCCCAAAGCTTAATACCGGAATACCTGTGCCAGCTTCAGCTTTGCCCTTTGCTGGGGTGAGATCTCACTCTGGTCTAGCCACAGGCAGTGAGGTTGTGGCCACCGATTTTTGTTGTGGTTGTTTCTGAAAAAAGTTCAGTTGAATGATGTGTCAGGAGGGAGAATCTGGCCACGTGTCTCTGCTTGGCTGTGCCACCTTCACCCTTTGCTGTTCCAGCTGGAGGGTCTGGGTTTTTTAAGGTGCTGGGTGCCAAATTGGGGTGCATCAATTCAGTCCATGTCTGCACATCCGAGTGCCTGAGAGGGGAATCAATAGCAGGGAACAGAAATCAGAGCCTGGGGGAAGGGGAGAGGGATGCAGAGAGAAGCTGTGCTGGTAGTGATGGGAACAACAAACAGTTCTGTGAGATGTTAGAAATAAAACTGGGTTACCACATGAGGTTAATAGAAAAATCATAAATATTACACTTTTTGATGGGGAAAAGTGGTGATATGTTTATTCCCTGTTAATATAGTGGTACAAGTGAATGTTGAGCAGCCACTGCTGTAGTCAGACTTTTGTGCTTCAGCCCTGGTGTTCCTCGTTGAAGAGGTTTACAGAGTAAACTGAGCCAGTAATGTGAATTTTTCACTAAGTCTTGAACTACTGAAGAGTTCCTGTGAGCTGTGGCAATGCTTACCTTGTATTATTCTAGAAAAGCAGTAAATGGGCCAGGCTGAACACCACAGACCTGTCAGCTCCATGCGAGCCCTGGGCAAGCACTCCAAGGATTTATTTGGTGGTGGAGGCAGGATGGCGATGCACTCAGTTCCCACTGGCATGGGCTTAGGGGCAGCACATCCTTGAGAACCAACTTCTCTCTTTTCGCTTAAAGAGCTCATGAATGGGGTTGATAAAAGTAACTGAGTGGGGTTTATTTCCTTAAAACTCTGCAAGAAATGCAGCTTGGTACAGCAGCACTGTTTGGACTGGGGATATGCAGAACAGCTGAAGAGCGTCAGCTCTCAAAATCCGGTGGTAAAACCAGGAGTAATTTCCAAACAACCCTTTCCAGAAGCCTCCCTGAACACTCATTTCTGTCCTCACGCTGCTTAATGTTTGAGCAAGCCATGATAAGGCAGAGAGTCACCGCAGCTGGAGCTTGAAATGTCACCGAGATCGGGAGAGTGGTAAATAACAAACAGGAGTGACTGCTGGTGACAGCAATTTGTATTGCTTGGCTACAAGCAGGTAATATTTCTCAGATGGCCAACTGTAAATTCTTCTATCTCAGGGCAAACAACTCGGGCCGTAGCTCCAGGATGCTGTCTGGAGAAATCATGTCTTTGTGGGGCAGCGAGGAGTCGCGAGCCAGCACCACTAATATGATATTATGGCCAAAGGTCTTGTGTGCTCCTTGTCTGCGCTGGCAGGTGGCTGCCAGGCTGCAGGAGGGACGTGGCAGCCGCCCTGTCCCTGCTGCCTGTCGAGGAGGGGCTGGGGAGGGCTGTGGGAATGCCAAAGGAGCCAGGAAGGGATGCAGGCGAAGGGGCCGGGACCTCCGTCTGCCTGACTTATCCAGGAGAGTGCTGGAAGGTAAATTAATTAAGGGAATTAATGTTGTCATGGGGAAAATAAATTGAATAATAAAGAGTTCTTGGGTCTAGCAGGCAGAGTTTTAACAAGACCTGAAAGCTGGAAGGCGGAGCCAGGGAAAGAATAGAGCTAAGGTCCATGGTTCCATCACTGATGGTGGTGGAAGAGGCTGCTGAAGGTGCTGGTGATTTCTCCACCTTTGGAAGTGCCAAGTTCAGAGATGTTTGTTCACTGGAGTGAGTGAGGCTCAAGCAGGGATTGATTTAGGTGAGTTAGTGTGCAGCATGTTGGGCTGCAAAATCCCAGGGGTCTCTTCTGACCTCAAAATCCATGAAAGCCCATCATGTAAATGAGAGCATCCAGGGGTTTGCAGAGCCCAAGCACCAGCATGACAGATTTTCTTCCAGAGGGTGACTTGCAGAGAGGAGACCTGGGTCTGAAGGTGGAGATTGCAGGATGGGACCCCGAGTTCTTAGGTAGGTTCTTCATTTCCCACCATTTCCTTAAGAAGTGCCTTGTGTCTGTCACAGGGATGAGTTACCTCTGTGTCAACACCAGGTACTTGGCACGGGGTGAGAAGTTCACAGGGGCCACGTTGGTCCATTTTGTGGTTAAAGCCTGGGTCAGGTGAGAGTTAATTTAGGTGCAGGAAGGAAATGAGGGAGGATTCCTTTTTTTTTGATAGTCATGTGCTGTATCTAATTGTGCAGAATTTATTCAAACTCCCGGCCAGCTCTTGGTAGCCAGTACATCAGAAATAACTCTGTCCCTGTTGGGAAACTTGTGAGCAGAAGAGTGAAAACTGATCAAAACAGGTCAAATTCAGATCTAAACATTAATTGTACGTTGCTGGGGTAGCGATAGGAACAAAAGCAATGCATTTGTGTGCATGTTTATTTTTATTTTGAAGTGGGAAAGTACAGCTGGACTTTGCAGGTTTACTCTGCCTTTTGGTGACTTTGCAGGTGGGTCTGCCCACCTCATCTGTCATTCATGGGTGAGGTCTGTGGGATCGCTGGGCTCTGGTCTGTGTGGTGCTTGAGTATGCAGGAGCTGTTATGGCAGGAACATTGTTTCAAATCCCTTCTGTACATGTGTATATCTGTATATATCTATATCCACCTATATACCTGTCTATCTACCCCTATATCTATGCACAGAGGTGCATATCTATCTCTATTTAAAAAAAAATAAATATATATATATATACAGAGGTCTATAGCTGCTGGGTTTGCACTGGGTTTTTAGGTCTAGAAGTCAACTATGTTAAAAACCAGTGGCAAAGAAAACAAGGAGTGTGGTAAAATGTCAAACTGACAGTGTTGATTGGTTTATTTGTCTGCTGGAGGTGTCCCTGTGCTGTCTGACCTCTGGGAGGGGAACCGGAGCAAAGCAGGAATTTGTTGGTGCAATTAAAAGCAGGACAGTGAGATGGGCTCGCATGGCAGCACAGCCTGGGCTAATGCCACGAATTAAGGACATTTAGATGTTTGGCTTTGTATGATTTAGCTTAAACAAACAAACATCTCATTAATCTCATTACTCGAGCAAATGAAATAAACCTTTAAGGCACTTAAACCGTGCCGATGGTAGGTGTCTGCCAGAGCAGTGAGACCCATTTCTGCACGGGGCACCTCCTCCTGCGTGTGACTTACACACGGGTGTAAGTGCTCACAGCATGGGCACCTGCTCTGGGGCTGGTGGGAGGGTCCCACAGCTGCTCCTGAGCTGGAAGGGACCCACAGGGATCGTCAGTCCAGCTCCTGGCCCTGCACAGACACCCCAGCAATCCCACCCTGGGCATCCCTGAGAGCGTTGTCCAAACGCAGCCTTGGGGCCGTGACCATTCCCCGGGGAGCCTGGAAGTGCCTCAGCACCCTCTGGGGGAAGAACCTTTCCCTGGTATCCAACCTCACCCTCCCTTGACACATCCTCCTGCATTTTGGGAACTGCATTGGCCTGGCTGGCAGAGCCAGGGGCACAAAGGGTGAGAGGTTTTGGTGCCAGGCACCAGGCGCTGCTCCCCCACGCTGGCACGAGTCAGCCACGTCGCTGTGTTACTTCTTTATCCTTCCATTATAAAAGATGGGATTGCAAAGGTCCTTGTGGGGAATGTAATAAACTCCCCTAAAGCTGTCACACAGAGCGATGTATTCCTGTGTGCCACGTCCATTCCATCGCTCTCAGAGTGTAATGGATGTGACAAACCTCAGCCTGGAGAGGTTGGGGATTTTCTTTTTAAGTGTCCTGCGGACTGCACTTTCTTTAGAGGAGAATGCAAGAATTTTATTAACTTGGACGTGCCAAGCTAGCCCAGGAATTTTCTGTTGTCTTTCAATTGGATTTGTTTGGGCTTTGGGTAGGCAGGGAAATGACTGAACTACATGTCATGTTTATAAGATCAGGAGTACCTTGCTATTTTCACACAGATCTCTTAATAGAGATTAAACACAAAATAAAGCAGAATGCATCAACAGTGATATTCCCATAAGCAATATTGTAACTTGTATGCAGTGTAATTATATTTTGTACACTTGCCAATTAAGCAGTTACGCTTTAGAGAAAAATTACTTTCAAGAGATGGAAGAAAAGTATTGCAGTAAATCAAATAAAATATACATGTGTTAGAGGGTTTTGTGCGTGCAGCTGAAATGTTAAAATTTCCTGCTGCGTTCAGGTTGCGGTGTGCATAACGATGCTCCGTGTCCTGTAGCTTTTTTTGGACTTGAAAATAGCAGGTAGAAGGAAAAAAAAGGGCATAAAAATACATTGCTTCCTGGGGTAGATGCGTACCGTGTAAAGCTGAGACGTTCAGTCTCCTCCATCCTCTCTCCTGTTGAGCTCCTGTCAGGCTCCCCTGCCCCACAGCAGGAGGAGGTGTGGTGCCAGCTGGGCAGGCACCCCTAGGTCAGGTCTGGGCGCCCCAGAGTCCGGGGCAGCCACTCCACAGCTCGTGGCCACTGCAGAGTCGCCCCTGCTTCATGGACTCAGAGAATCCCAGCATGGTTTGGATGAGAAGGGAGCTTAAAGATCATCTCATTCCACCCCCTGCCATGGGCAGGGACACCTCCCACTGTCCCAGGGTGCTCCCAGCACCGTCCAGCCTGGCCTTGGGCACTGCCAGGGATCCAGGGGCAGCCACAGCTGCTCTGGGCACCCTGCGCCAGGGCCTCCCCACCCTCACAGGGAGGAATTCCTTCCCAGTATCCAATCTACCTCTGCTGTGAGTTTCCCTGGTACACCTTGTCTTTCCCTGGTGGCTGGTGCAGGAGAAAAGGGCACTTGGAGCAGCGTTTCCCTAACAAATTGCTGTTTGCCTGTGACTTCAGTGGCCATCCTTTGGAATCTTGGGTACCCTCAGCAGCCAAGATCTGCTCTGAGGAGTCGTGCAGGTGTTGGCTTGTGTGAGTGATGCCGTGTTCATGTGCCACAAGCCAAGACCCAAACCCCTGAAATAACCTGCGTGGAAGTGTAGAAACACTGGTAATTCCCTGGGAATTACAGGAAACTCTGTAAAGTCATAAGGAAGTTACCGAGGTACTGATATTTGCTGAACATGCACAGAATCAGTCCAATAGCTGTTTAATTATTTTTCCTAATGTAAACTTTGTGCAAGGGGAGTGTTAGGGAGTTTCAGCTGCCGATAAAAATGATACAAGGTTTTTTTATTATACTACGAGGTCTTTATTTGAGGGAGGAAAAACATTTTGCAGAGCATCAGTAGGTTAAATGAGCTGGCCCAGACTATGGTCAGCTTGGACGGTGCTTGGAGCAACCTGGTCCGGTGGAAGGTGCCCCTGCCCCTGGAAGGGAGTTGGAACAGGATGATCTTTTAAGGCCCCTCCCAACCCAAACCATTCTGTGGTTCTGTGCTGTGTGTCTAAAAGGGACGAGGAGAGCCCTGTGGCTCTTGCTCCCCATCAGCTCTGGGAGACTCTGCTCGTGGTCTCTTGTGGTTTTGTCCTCTAAATCACTGAATGAACGTTTTTCATCTGGAAATCACAGCATTTCTGTAAAAATCACTTTCCATCGTAGAGAATCAGGAGTATCTTGCTTGAAATGCGTCAAACAAATGGATGAAAGTAAAACAACGCTCAGAAAGCTCAGGATGAGGTCTGCTGGGAGGGAAGTGCTGCAGGAGACCTGTGTGTTGTGGCTGGTGGCCTGGTGAAAAATCACCCCTCGCTTTAAGCCGTGGATCAGGCTGTGGGATGTGTCAGGCTCTGGGATCTGGCTGCTGTGCTGGGCTGCTCCTGCCTCCCTGCACCAACACACGGCTGCAGCCTGGGCTTGGACGTGTTTCCTCACGTTGTGATGTGTGCTGTGTAGGGGAATAATTTGTCAGCAATTTAGTGGTGGTCCTCGCTGAAGGATACATCAGTGTTTGCAGTGTAATCCCCTTTTATTTGAAGGGTTTAAGCAGCCAGAGCGTTGTCACTGATGGTACTGCAAACACCCATGTGCATCTTTCCCCAAACCAGCTAACTTAAATTAAAAAACACTTTCCAAGTGTCTCTGCTGACCCTTCCTGAACTCTGTAACACACAGGCAGTTCTGTAGGTCGGATGAAGGGATCCAGGTGTTTGTTTTTGAGGTGTGGCTGCACTGGTGAGGCACAGGGCTGGCGAGGTGTGAGCAGGGCTCCGTTCAACACCCCGGGCTCCTGCAGCCTTCGGAATAAGCTGTGTGTCCTCTGAAGTGCCCGTGTCCTACCTGGGAGTGGCTGAGCCTGCCTGGCATGGCTCGTTGTTTCTCTCTTTCAAACCTGCACGTTTTCAAAGGCTTACAGAAGGTGTTTGCGTGGGGAAAACTTGTCACGGGGGGTTTTGTTTGAAGGTGACAAAATAAAGCAGTGAAATAAAAGAAACTGGTGTAGAGTGGGGCTACCAGCTGCCCTCCAGCTCTGTTCTCCTGGACCTTGGCTTGCAGCATCACATTCCCAGGTGGGTTGTGCCAGCTTCTGCCCTCCCCAGCTGCACTCTGGGGAGGATGAGGATGAGCTTGGGCAGGCTGCCACTCACCTGCTGGGATTCCATTCCCACTCACCTGCTGGGATTCCATCCCCACTCCCACTGCGTTTCCACGCCCGTGGTGGGTCTCTTACCTCTCCCCCTCCGACACTGTCCCTTCGCTGTGTCGGATGCACACTGCTGACTTCGGGGCTGTTGTTGCTCCCCTCCAGCGCTGTGCCTTTGCATCCTCAGGAGGCTGGCAGTCGAGGCGAGTTTATTCCTGTAGGTTTATTTTTAGCCTGGTGCTCCTGGCCCTGCTGTCGGTGCTGGCCATCGCCCCGTGATGCAGCGGCGTGGAGGGGTGGTGACGCAGCGGGTCCGTGGCTGTGGGAGGGATTGTTCCTCTGGGGCATTTACCTCGCTCATCCCCGACCTGGCATCCCGGTGGGAGTGACCACCAGGCTCTGTCCCTGCCCGCAGCGAGCAGGAGGGCTGTGGAAGGGCTGAGGTTTGGAAGTGCTGAGGGCTAACTGCAGGACAAACAGCAAATTTCGTGGAGGGTTAAATAAATGTTCACCCCACACTGTCCTGTGTGTGTGCGTTTTGTGAAGGTTTCTTGCCTTTCTACTGACTTTGTCACAGATTAATTCCTGGATTTATTTGTAGCTGCATTGCTTCCAGCAAGTTTAGGGGAATTGTCCTGGTTCTAAAATCATCTCTTTTTTTATATCACGCACTTCATTGCCTCGAAAACTGTACCATGAGTCATACTAATAAAAAGTGAGTTTAAATTGGATTTGGCATCACTTTTTTTCACCAACCTAGCACAAAGAGGCAAACCTTCTGCTCAAGATGCAGGACTTTGGTTGAGTTGAAGAGTTTCCTTGTTGCACCTTGGGTTTATCAATGGCTCATAACCTTTCCTCCTCTCCCTCCTGTCATCCCAAGCCTCTCTGCTAATTTTAATTTGAGAAGAAATAAGCCAAGGTATGCTCTGAGTATAAGGAAATGATTATCACAACGGAATAATTACATTTGGGTACTTGATTTGATTTGTTAGCTGGAAGATTAGTCGGAAAGTAGAGAAGAAAATGAATGCATTGTTGACTGCAGGAAGTTATTTATGAGTTTTTACTTATGTTTAAAGGAATTCCCCCTGTGACTTAAGTAGCAGTGCGATTTACGGCCTCTCACATTGGCTAGCTGAATAAATAAATAGAATAAAGACAGGAAGAATAAAATGAAATGGTACCACGTTTTGTGGGTGTAAAGTTTCTGTTGTGGAATGCAGGAAGCGATGGCTTTCAGAAGCCCAACCAGACGGATCAACAAAAATAATGCCCATGATGCATCAGAAGAACAAGATCCCAGCATGTTTTGCATTAATTATGTTGTGGCAGGAGAAATGCTTACGTGCTCACACACTCTGTATGGAGTTTGTGTTATGGTTCTGTAGTTTTTCCATAATTATCTTCAGATATTATTCCTTCCATGGCCGCTTCCCCCATTCCTGCTTCCGGAAATCGGGCAAATGGCGTGATCCAGGAGGGAGGAGTGGTGTCTGTGCTGGACACCCCACACTGAGAGCTGCTGGTGCTGTTCAGTGTGGTGGAGATGGAGGAGGATGGGGGCCTGCTGGCTCGGGAAACACTCAGGGAGTGAAGGGGCTGCTTGGAAGTGGGGGTAGGGTTGGACAGGACCGACTCCTGCGGAGGGGACTTTGCAGCTGTCGTTGGAAAGCTCATGGTGGGAACTGCGCAGAAGGCAGGCTGAGAGGAGTCGGCGTGGCTCCTGCTGCTGTCACAGAGGACGTGAGGTTCATCTGGCCCATCCGTGGGCCGGTCTCCCGAGATGTGTCCGTGTGCCCGGGCTGCTCACGTGACAAAGCAGAGCCTTCCCGGGGAGGCTTTTAGCACCAAGCGTGCGTTATCGCTTCGCTGTGAAGTCCTGTCACTCCGTACTTGGTGTTTTTAAGTCATGTCCTGGGTCAGCAGGGTGCAGTAAAGTGGAAATAAAGGCAAACCTCCTGCTCTGGCTCAGAAAAACGCCGGTGACGAGTGCGCTGATTCTGTCAGAGGGAATCAGGGATGTTCCTGCGCCTTGGAGCGGTGATGGGGGCCAGGCTCCGCTCTCTGCCGCGCTGCTCTAGTGATGCTGATTTACACCAGCTGGTGACGTGCTCCAAAATTGCGTTTCAGAGTAGCTCAGATGTGGATCAGACTCGCTGTGCTTTTGGGAAGCCCACCGGGCAGATTTCCTGCCTTTCCCAGGTGGCATTCCTGCATTGGCAGTGCTTGGGGAAAAAATGCCGGGCAGAAAGCAGCCGCTGACAGCTCCCAGGGCTGCACTTCAGGAGTGTAAAACCTTCAGGGGCTGAAGGTGTTCTCCTCAGGGCAATGGCCTGCCTGCAGATGCTGCATGTACAGTGTTTGGTGGTTGGTTCCTCCACTCATTCCTTGGAAAGGCAGGAAGGGAGGAGAGTCCCGCCTGAGCTCCAGACCATTTGTTTTTGTGCACAAAACCTGTAAGACCTTACAGAGGTTTGGAAAGTACCGTGGATCGGCTGAAGTTGGTTTAAACATTAAGAAAGCTTAACTCTTGTGCTGCCCAGCAATCCAAAGGGATTGGTGGGACTGGAGTCCACAAATCAGGAGGGATGGACACAACCAAAGCTGAGCTGGGCCCATTTACATCTCAGGTGTTTGGTTGTTCTCGTGTTTGTGTGTTACCATGTGTAAAAACAACTGGGTACGCTGAGGAGCAGAGACAGAGCACAAATTCCTTGCTGTCCCTACCCTGCAGATGGGTCTTGGTCAGGGATCACTTTCCAAGTGCAAGGAAAGGGGATAACACTGCCTCAGCTAGCCAAAAGATTCCTTGTTTTTTGTGGGAGCAGGAAAAATGGTTTGGATGGGATAGAGAAGGTGCTGTGCAGTCTGGGAAGAGTGGTGCCATGTGGTTCAAGGGGCTCTGTGAAGAAATGAGCTTCACCACGTGGTGCTGAGTTTATCCAGGCGTGGTGGGTGTCAGGCAGGATCTCCTGTGGTGGCCCAGCTCCTGTGAGTCCTGCAGAAGATGTGATTTAGGGGAGCCATGGGAGGAGCTCTGAGGGGTGGAACAGTGACTTATTGTGCATGGTTGAGAAACCCATGAAAAGGGGTGTTCAGCTTCCCTGGCTGTATTTAAAGAATGTTTGTGACGCTGATCATCAGTGTTGTGTCAGCAGAAGGTATTGACAGACCCATGAAGTGGAGAGCAGCTGTTCACCGAGGGGTTGTGTATTGATATTTGTGTCACGAGTTCCAAAGTGCATCTTTGGGATTCTCCAGAAGTCTTGGTCACCCTTTGCAATGGTTGGTGGAGGGAGGGAAGGGGGCTGGAGGCAAATGACTTTGTTAACCCTCACAAGCTGAACCCACCAGTGCGTTTTTTTCCATGGTGGATGGGCAGGTATTGGAGGATTTTTAAACACTGGGTGTAAGCTTGAAGAAAGCCAGATTTTGTGGTGGTCGTGATTTATGTCACAATGGCCGTGCTGTAATTGGCTGTGTTATGCACCAGAAAGTTGAGAGAGCATTAGGATAAAGTCTTTCAATAACGTGCAACAAATTCTCATCATTAACGAGTAACTATTGTATATGTTGTGTTGAGTAATTATAGAGTACAAGGAAGATTTGATACAGGAATTGTAGCTTAATCTCCTGCTCTTCTTTACATTTTCCCTTTGGTGATAGTGAGAAATGGGAGGTATATTTTATTTTCCAATTTAAGTGTGCTTGCTCAGGATGGCCTTGCTTTTAATGTTGCTTCACGGGGGAGAATTTACAGTGGGGATTTCCATTAATGCTAATGAGAGTTGTGCCTGTGCACTTCACTGACCTGGTGACAGAGGAGAAGAAACAATCATTAAATTCTTTGTCTTTTAAAAAAATAAAATGACCCTAAAATGTCCGGTATGTCAGTGGGGAGCAACTGGGAATGGGAGCTGCCATCGTTGCTGCACTCGATCAGTCACTGGTAGAACAGGGAGAGGAAGAAACAATCCAGAAATGCATTCTAAGTGGTGAAAATAATGCATAATCTAAGGATAGATGTTGTGATTATAAAACAAAACACACAGGTTGCTCCTGTAAAGTTGTCAGAAATGAGTTGCAGCGGGTTTTCTTTACGTGTATGATTAACACACTCTCCCATTTAAAGCCATTAGGGGTAGTGCTGCACTTGATTTAAAGTAAGTGCAGTTAATATTTTTGGTTATAAATTTCAGGCGTGCCGGTAAGAAATCATCAAAAAGTACAATCCTTCATGTAAAGGAACCACAAATCCATATTATTGCCCCTAGAGAAGCAGAGGTTCTGCTGCCGCAGCTGGATTTTGCCGGTTGGGAAGGGCTGGTTGTGTGCTGGGGAATTAGAGCGAGCACAGAGTTAATGGGAGCTGTTGTGACACATCTTTTGTAGGGGAGTCTATCGAAAGGGAGTGAGGAAAGGGCTATACCTAATCAGTATAAATGTCAGTAGCATATTTTAATAAATTCTTGATTTTGCTTGGACTGTTTGCAATTGCATATTTAAAAGGAATCTGCCATCCCCTTTCGAAGGTATGTGACATTTAAAAGATCTGTAAAGAAGATTGGTTTGACAGCTTCAAATTACATTTGAAAGAGTTTTTTCCTTTCAAAACAGAAAATGAATACTTCCTATTCTAAATGTCACTGCAGAGACACAAACATGTTTAATCAAATTATATATTTAATTTATGTAAAACGTAATTTTTTATTCATGCAAGAGACTCACTTGTTACATTTATACCATCTCCAAAGCTTCGGAAAGTTGGTGAACTGATGAATCTCTTGAATAAATCACCGCTCAGCAGTTTTTCAGATCCTACCAAAATAGCCTTTGGCTTGTTGTTGGCTCTCCCACTTCCAGCTGTCTGTGCTCCTCCTGGGGCTGCCATTCTGCCCTCATTAGCAGAGCTGAGGGGGTTGGCTGGGCCTTCCCAGGGTGGAGGGAGCGACTCCCACGGAGGAGCCGGGGTGGTTGGAGTGGTGGTGGCGGTGGGCTTGAGTCCTCCTGCACGGTTGTTGCGGTGAACCAAAGCAATAAAGCTGCTGGGCCAGAGCAGTGAAGCCTCTCCCAGGGGAAGGGCAAAGTGATGAAGGTCCAAAGTGATGAAGATCCAAAGCAATAAAGCTGCTGGGCCAGAGCAGTGAAGCCTCTCCCAGGGGAAGGGCAAAGCTGCGGGATGCGGTGCTCTGCACTCCGGCTTTCGCGGCGTTGGCGTCAGGGGCAGCTCTGTGGAGCAGCCCAGCGGGTCTCCGGGAGATCGGGAGCTTTGGCTGCGGCAGGGGTGCTGCCCGTGCTGTGCTGCTGTGCGGGAGCTCTCCGGAGCTGCTACCTGCTCGTCTCTGCCTCTGCCAGCCAAGCCTCCCGGGCCGGAGCTGGCAGCGCGTCCCGGCCGCCTTCCAGGGCGGAGATGGAGCAGCAATCCTGGGCAGGTCCCCGGAGCAAAAGCCTGCTGTCACCAGCTGTGTGTCCTCGGCTGGTGTCACCCGGCTCAAGATGGATGGGCATCCAGAGGCTTGGGCTTTCCTGCTGAGAGAGGAAGCAGTTGAAGAGGAATCGATGTCAAAAAAACAAAACCAGGGAATTCAGCGGTTTTGCTTTGTTCCTATTTTGATGTCTGCAAGCTGCGTGGGTTTGCAGGGCAAATGCAGATGCTGAACTCATGCCTGGCCCAGAAAAGGTTGGGACTGTGAGGTGTAATGGTTTAGGCCAAATTACAACAACACAGTCACCCCACGACATTGGTCATACCTGCCCTGGTGTGAATAGAGCAGGGCTTGGCAAACCTTTGAGGATGCCCTGTTGTCTTTCTTGTGTGTCTCAGGGTGACCAGGCAGCCCGTGGATGAGCTGGGGGCTGTTGTGCAGGTTCTAAAAGCCAGGAGGGAGCTCAGAGTGTGGTCATGTTTACTGGAAGCCTCCTCTGGTGGAGGTCAGAGCAGGTCCTGCAGGCTCCTCTGCCGAGTTCCAAGCTGGCAGTGGAGCAGCTCGCTCGGACACCGGCCTTAGAGCGCTGTCTTGGTTTATACAGCTCCCGTGGTATTGCCTTTTTCCATTTTTTGACCTCATCAAGAACTGCAGATAGTAATTCTGGTTTAACTGTTCACTGATCAGGAAAAGTCACGGCTCTGGGAGTTAATTGCAGCTCTCAGGATGTGAAGCACTGCCGGGCAGGTCCTGCTTGAGGGCAGAGCCAGACTAACAGCAAAGCTTGGGATCATCACGAGGCAGAGTCTGATGGTTTATTTGGTAGATCCCTGTGTACTCTGGAAGGTGCCTCTGTGCACAGCGAGGACAGAGCAAGCACGCTCAGCGTGGATGCTGGAGGGCAAAGCTCTGAAGCCCGATGGTCCTCAGGTAAATCCATCCATCCTCCAGCAGGAAAACTTGTCAGGCGTTGTTCATCTAAGGTAGCTCATGTTCTCACTATCTGAAACCTCTCTGTCCCCTCATGTTCCCAGCAGGTGTATTTGTATGTAATTATTCATGTTGGACATGGTCAAGCCAGGGGAACTCAAATGAGAGTCTTAAATGAGTCCTGGAGACTGCTCCACGCAGACGTTGTGGCTGTCACAGCTCTGCCCATCAGGCTTCTCTTGAAGAGGGAGACTTTTCTTGGGTAAACACAAATATGTGAAAGAGTTTGGATCTTTCAGCGTTTTTTTTTTTTTAATAGCAAGAGGGGTTGAGTGAATGAAGTGATATTGACAAAGCTATAATTTCACTAATTAGCCAGCTGTCATATGTATGGAAAATGACAGGGAATATTTCTTTCCTGGTCTGTAGTTTACTTAGAAGGGAAAATGTATCTCTCTGAAGATACACAGGAACTTTCAGTTTGCTGAAAGCACTGAATGTGTCAGACAGGGGGAGGCATTTGACCCCTCATCCCTCGAAGTGTCCAAGGCCAGGTTGGACAGGGCAGGGAGAAATTTGGTCTAGTTGAAGGTGCCCCTGCTCACTTCAGGGTGGGGTGGACTAAATAGCATTTAAAGGTCCCTTCCAACCCAAACTCTTCTAGGATTCTATGTGCATTTTTTGAGACCCCAGAAGGAGCTCCTGAGTGCACCTCCAGCACTGGCCTGATACCAGAATGGTACAGGAGATAACAGAGGGGTTTTGCTTTGAACCTGCTGATGTAAAATTTCCTGATCCTGACTTTCTCCTTCCCTGGGGTTTTGAAAGCACCTTACTCCAGGGTAAGGAACACCAGGCTCCCACGTGGTGGGATCAAAGTGTGGTCTGAAGGGTTTGTCCTCTGTCTCCATCCTTACATCAGTCTGGAACTGAAACTGAGGCTGGGTGGATGGATTCAGAGTGTATTTTATATTTATATTTTGTTTCATCAAAAAGGTAAAAACAAAAGCCTTGAAACTAGCAATATTTATAGTTCAAGCACAGTAGATTGGTGTGGAGATTTTGGACAACAAAGAGTAGCAAACAGTAGAGATTTTCAGTGTATTCCTCCTTTATGTTGTAGGGGAAGTGCACAGTCTATAGTTTTTTTATTACCCATTTCACCGTGAAATATGTCGCAACATTAAGTTGTATATTTCCATTGAAATATATGGCAGGAATAAAATTCCAGATAAAAGGTAACTATTTGACATTCTGTATAGTTGTTGTCACGCTGTTAAAATAACACATTGACTACTAACTTGATATGAGACAAAGATGAAGAGGAAGCTGTGTCAGCAGGAATTTCTGAGGAACTCTGTAGTACTGACAGCGCTGCCTTTGCTCGCTGTCCCCGTCCCTCCCAACTGCAGAAGCAGAGGTTGCCCTCAAATATTAACATCCTGAGAACTTCAGTAAAATAATCCGCCCCGCCTCTTTCAAAAGAAAATATACTTGCAGTACATTTCGGCAAAGAGCGATGTTTAAAATTTGTTTTCACCCTGCATGGGCTCCGCTGTAGGGTTTAAATCTAAACTTAGGAGAAAGTGGAGGCAAAGTGCAGTTAGCTGAGCTAATGAGATTTCAGGAGATCGCAGTGCCTCACTGGCCAAAGCCCTAATGTTGTAGAGTGTGGGATTATCCCAACTGAGTCAGCCAAATTAAAATAATTTTTAATTTAATTTTTAATTTCATTTTGATGTTGCATTATATATTTCGTCCATCAGACCTAACTGCTGCCTTTAAAGCTTTTGCTGACCCACTCCCTACCATCAGAGGCCTTTGTCCCTTTTCAGGACATGTCCTGCAGTTGCTGTACTCAGTGCAAAGCACCCATGGCAGAGGTTACACAGAGAAGCTGTGGCTGCCCCTGGATCCCTGGAAGTGTCCAAGGCCGGGTTGGACGGGGCTTGGAGCACCCTGGGATAGTGGAAGGCGTCCCTGCCCATGGCAGGGGGAGGCACTGGATGATTTCATCTCATCCTGTGATTTATGAAGGGGCAGCAAGGACGCTACCTGTGGTGAGGCAGGTCAGGAAGCCCCTGCTAAATCCTTGCTGGCACCTCTGCCATGACGGCTGCGAGCTTGGAGATCACCACCACTATTTCCGAGGTGATTCTGCATTAAAAGATTACCAAAGAGTGAGTACTCAGGGAATAACTGGCAGGTAATGGTGCACTGGCCCCGTGAAAGTGCTGTCTCCCCTAGTGCTGTCTGATCCTTCAGCCATCCCAGCCCAGGGGTGGCAGGACACGACCCTGAGCTGTGCCAGCATCATCGTTTTGGCAGCTTGGAATGCTCTTCCCCTCCCGCAGTCTGTGCATTCTGCTGTGTTTCCTCCTACGAGCACATCCCTGGAGTGCCATCCCCTCCCACTGCCCGTTTCTGGGATGGTGGCAGGAGGTGGATCAAGCCCAGCATCGTGGGGTTCCTGCCTGAGCATCAAGGGCGCTGCACAGCGTTGACACCTGGGTTTTACTGGTTCCTAAGTGCTTTGGAATTGCCGGGAAGCACTGGAATTCCTGTTTGCGTGTCAGGGTGTGGTCCCAAAGCGATGAGCAGTGACCAGGCTCTGCTCCTGGGGAGGTCACTGGGAGGGTTAAACCCACCCTGCTCCAAGGAGTTCTGCCTGGAGAGCCCCACCGAGGGCTGTAAACACAAGCTGGTATTAAAAGCTCCTGCAGATAACACTTGTGGCAATCTAGCAGCGAAATGGAATAGCTTGGTAGTAAATTAGATTTTTAGTCAAATAGAAAAAGCTGCTCATTTTCCATTGTAAGGACAAACTTGGGTTTTTTTGCACGATGTGTTATTTCTTCGCTTTTCATACACACGTTTCCCGTGCTATTTATAGATTTACATGTGTGCAACTTGAAACCAGTCAGTTTGAAATGTTCTAATCTCAGATTTTCCATAAACATTCCTGCCTGTACCGAGACCCCTGTGCACCGAGTTTATGAAAACAATCCCCTCTAGGCAGAGATTTTTCTAATTCCCTGAATATAAGGGGAGAAATTTATAATGAAGTGTTGGTAGGACCTTTGGTGTAATGTTGTGTGTCTGTCTACAGACATGGGAAGGATCTGCTCTCAAGCCTTTCACTGCATAAAGGATAATTTCATATTCATGTTATTGTTTTTGTAACTAAATTTCATGGAAAACGTGCTTTTAAATATGTGAAGAGTTCTGCTGTGACAACATACTCTTAAAATGCCTCATTCAGTGTGAAGAATTACTGCAAAATAATTGATTCTGCTCAAATGTCTTCTCTTAAGCAGGTTTAATGTTTGGTATAAGAGGCCTCGTGGAGTGTTATTTCAGACGCACACACAATAATATTAAGTTATTTGGCTTTCCCCCCATATGTTAATACTTAAAGTCTGGCCTGACAGACATTAATGTTATTAAAGGGCTTTGCAGAGGAGGCCATTGCATCATTGCTGGTGCTGCTGTAATTATGACACGTGTGGGATGTGCAGGTTGGGAACACCAGGAGCTCTCACAGAATCACAGATTGGTTGAGTTGGAAGGGACCTTAAGGATCATTTACTTACAACCCCCTGCCGTGGGCTGGGACACCTTGCACTGGATCAGGTTGCTCAGAGCCCTGTCCAGCCTGACCTTGAATGTTTCCAGGAAGAAGCAGCCACAGCATCTGGTCTTGCAGCCTGGCAGATCACGAAAAATCAGCTCATGTCCTCGGGTGCTGCCGTCGCAGAAGCACTGTTTTCCAGGCTGCTGGTCAGGTAAATAATGAAAAAATCCGGGCTGCGTCCTGGGTTGTCCTTATGAATCAGCTGCAGATTTATTCCGAAGTCCTTGGTGGCTTCCAGGTATTTTGTTGTGTGGAGTTTCCTCTTTCTCCTGCTGTTTTTTCTTTCTGACAGTATGTTAACAAGTTTTACTGTCCCTCTGAGATGTTCAGTGTAATGGGGACAGCGAGCAGTGTGTCTGGGCCCCAGACCCTCTCCGGAGGCTGTTGGCATTCCCGTCATCTGTGATGTGTGGCTGCAGTGTCCGAAATACTCAGAGTGCCCTTAGCAGTTCTGGGCCCATGTATGGGGGTCGTATGTGAAAGGAAGGAAAGCCTGAGCATCCTGGCAAACCACTGGGCAATGAGTCCGTGGGAGAGCTGGGCTGCAGCCTGCTCGGTGCTGATCCCACCAGGGGTTTGGCCATGGGTAGAATGGTGGTGGTTTAATTCCTTCTCGTAGTGGGAGCTCTTGTGGCACTGGTGTATCAGACTGGAACTGCCTTGGGAGTCCCAGTGGACAGGAATCCGAAATTCACCTAAGTTCAGTCTTGATGCTATTCCCACCTTTCTGGAGTCAACTTCAGAAGACCTTGGCTGCATCTGGCTGGAACAGGACCATGGCTTGGTCAGCTCAGCACCTCTTCAGTCTGCTTTCAACAGCACTTAGAAAATGTTAATTGAAAACATCATCTGTGCATCTTACCCCAGGCTCCACTTCTGCACTCCCTGAGTGCTCCAAATTACTGCTCCTATCTCCGGGGGCTTCTGCTGGTACAGGGATGCTGGAGGAGGATGTGCTTAGAGAACCTTTCCAGTAATACAGCTCCATAATCATGTGCAGAGGTCAGGCTGGGATCTCTGGATCCGCAGCTGTGAGTTGGCACTGCCAGTGCCGAAAGCAGATTCTTTCTGTTGCTTCCAGGGTTTTTTTTTTAGCTGTCATTTATCCCTGTCATGAGGGACTTTTCACAAGGGCATGTAGTGATAGGACAAGGGAGAATGGCTTCAAGCTGGATGAGGGTAGATTTAGATTGGAAATTAGAAATTCTTCCCTGTGAGGGTGGTGAGGCCCTGGCACAGGGTGCCCAGAGAAGCTGTGGCTGCCCCTGGATCCCTGGAAGGATTGTGAGCACCAGGACTGTTTAAGGCCAGGTTGGACAGGGCTTGGGGCAACCTGGCGTAGTGGAAGGTGTCCCAGCCCATGGCAGGGGGCTGTAAGTAAATGATCTTTAAGGTCCTTTTCAACCCAAACCAATCCGTGATTTTGTGATTCTATGACTTTTAAGGTGACCTAAAGGAACAGGAGTGTAATATTGGTTCTAAAGTGTATCTCCCTTGGCAAAGAGGACCTCAGAATTACTTACCTGCCTTTATCTGTTCAGAAAACATCTCCTTTGTCTAAGCTGAATTTGAAGACAGCTTTTAAAAGGTATTTCTCTCATGACAAATGGATTTTTTGGCACCAAGTGTTCTTCTCTTCCACACTGATGCTGCCTCCTCAGTTTCCTTCTCCAGCATCCCCGATAGCTGCCAGGCTCCAGGTGCAGCCCGAAACCTGATTTTTGGATGCTAAAATCCTTGCATCAGGTGTTTGAAGTATCCATGGCAAAGGGCCCCCTGGAAGGAAAGGTTTGCAGCAGGAGCTGGGAGAGATCCGTAGCCATGGCACTGCAGGCTGCAGAGCGCCGCTGTGATGTGGTGTGAAATCCTGTAGCCCCACGTTACATTTGGGGAAAAACAAGGGATGCAGCGAGCTGACATTTCCCCCTTGGTGTGTGGCGAGTCCCTTCTGTGCACACCAAAGCGTGGCTGGTGCTGGGGAAGCAGACAGGGTAGGAAAATAATTATAATGATGGAAATTATGGGTTGGAAAAGGTAGAAAAGCACAGGGTGGCCTTGAGGGGGAAGAGGAGGAGGTCGGAAGATCACAGCAGACCCCTCTGTCGAAGGAGGCTCCATCCACAATACCCAGCCGGGGGGATTGTCCTTCCCAGCCCGAGGTGCTGCCCCCAAGCCTGCCCAGGTGGGTTTCCCCAAAGCACTGAACTCACGGGTATCTCCACCCCTCACTCCAGATCAGGAGAGCGGATGTGCCAGCCGGGAATGGCACCCCATGCTCCTCCTGTCCCCTGCCCCCTCCTCCCCCCTGGCAGTGCTGCTGGATGCATCACCTCGTTCCATACTGCGTTTGCAGAGAAAGTGCAGTTTTATTGAGCATTAGGATTGAATTCTTAACTGACTAATCAATTTTAGTAGTAAGTTAAAATGCCTGGTATTAATGGGCAACTGCAACCATTAATCAGGGTTACAGTAGATTAACAGTTGTCAGCATTTATGCTGATGCTGGACGGATTGCACTCGCCAATTCCATATTTTTCTGAACGTGGAACACTCCAGCTTTGCTCCTATTGATTATTTTTCTCCCCTCCCGAGATCTCCTTTGGAATCACAAGCCTAACCCACGCTGGTATATGCCTGCTTTGCACACTTGGTTTCATGTCAAAAGAGATGGAAAAGGTTCATTTGTTCAACTATTTGACTGTTTAATTTGATCGAGGATGTGGCTACACCAAGACAGAGTGGGTTTAATGAAACTATTTAACCATCTCTGGCAGCTCCAGGAATCCTAAGGCATTAGTAAAATATGATTAAAGGAGTTTGGGGGGGATGTAAATAAGGAACAGGCTTAGGATTCACTTACAAAATTCATCTTGTTTTCTGTATTTTGTCACAGTAAGCAGTTTTCTTAAGTCGGTGAAGCAATTTTTTTTTGCTCCAAACCAACCAAAATAGAAGCAGGTCTTAAACCTTCCTTGGTCTTGTGAGCATTCTTCCTTCATCCATTTTATTAGGATATTTTTCAGTTTGAAGCGACGATTTCCTAAAATCTTTTTAGTCCACAGTCTTCAATTAGCTGATTACTATAGATTATATTCATACTCTGGATACCTCATCAAGCTGTCTAATAGCTGGATCGTATTGATTGTCCTTCAATTAATCACAGCCCCTATTTTCATTTATCAAACCCAAAATACATGTAATTAACTCTGAAGTGATACAGCTCACCGTAAAGTGATTTTGCTACTGCTGTGGAGATAACTCAGTAGATTATACTAATAGGAAATGCAAGTTGAAATTAAATTAATGGTATCGTGTCCATCACAGAAGAATAATTAAAAAACTAAAAGTGAACGGCTGTCGTGAGGAATCCTTTCTAACAGCAGATGCAGATGTTTGTTTTTCTTATTTACACCTTGGGGTCTTGCCATCCTTGAGCTTTGCCATCAAGTTTCCCAGAGGAGACGCCAGAAACGTCCCTGATTTCCCAACAGGAAGGGAGAGGGGACTGAGAAGGTGCAGAGTGGGTAACTGCAGGTTATTTTTTTCCTATCAGTGAGCCACTTCATGGGGGGGAGAAAAAAAAAAAAAAAAAAGCTACCAGATGACATTGTTTTGCTTTCAAAGCAACTTTATTCATTTGAATGTAATCTCTTCTTCCCCCAGTGCTCATATTGAAATTGGCTCAATGTGCTTAATTCCATGACAGACTGAATTGTAATAAATAATATACACTATCCCCAACCCAGCTTGCTGCAATTGGCATGGTATTTATAACAGCCAGGCTCCCAATTGCTCATCATGGCTGAGACTTGAAGCTGCAATTTTATTCATAAACACAACTGTGTGTAAACTCAGGCAGAGCTGAGTGTTCCTGTGTGTCGTCGCTCCTGCTTCCAACCAGAATGGACATGCTCTGGAAGTGAAGGATTTTTGGGAATGCCCTGGCACTAATCATTGAGAACTCAGTTATTTCAAAATCAGTTTTTCCGCTTATGGATGGAAATACATATTTTTTTTCTGGAGCAGAGAGGTTATCCAGCTTGTTTTAGGACTTACACTGATTCTTCGATATCCCTCAGAATACTGGGGTATTCTGAACACTGAAGAGCCCTTGAATTATCTGAGTTGAGTTTTTGGGGGATTTCATAGCCAGAATTAAGAGAAGTGTATTTTTAAAGTGTATTTTTAAAAAGCATTGCTCAGAATTTGCAGTACTCAAATAACATCTGTCATGATGCAAATTAAAAATTACTATTTTCTTTGAGTTGGTTTGGTTACTCCTCAGAGAACAGGAGTTTGAAGTTTGTCAGTGGTGCTGTTTCACTACCACTTCAGCTTTCCTGCCTTAGGCACTTTGTTATCAGACATTAATATCTGCAACAGCAACCAATTATCTTGTAATTTTAACAAAGGCATCAGGAAAGAGAAAGTGCTTGTTGGTTCGATGGTCGTAAATACATAGATCACAAGCAAAGAGCCTTTACTTTTATTATGCAAAATAATGACTATGTAGCTGTTAATGGAATTTACTTTATACTATGACAATTTATACTTGTGCATGTCTGGGGAAGAGCTTTCCCACCAGGCTGTTTTGACAGCTCTCTGTAATAATATAGGAGAGTGATGTGTCTAACGAAGTCTCTGAGAAAAATATCTGGTTTGCATTTCAGAACGTGTCATTCAATATGTTCTGCGGTGGGAGATAGCATGGGAGAGCTGCCTTCCCTCCGGGGCTGCCACTGCATCCCCCAGCACGTGTGGGAGCCTCTGCTGGGCAGGGCAGGGCAGCTCCTGCTCCAGCCTTTGAGGAGAAGTTGTTTTTATCCAAATCCGTGGGTGCTGCTGTGTTTTGCTGGTCTGGAATCACGGCATTTACTGCGGCATGGTGGGGTTCCTGGGCTCGTCCTGTGCAGGGCCGGGAGTTGGACTGGGTGATCCATGTGGATCTCTTCCAGCTCGGGTTATTTTGTGATTCTGTGATGTTGGACTGCACAGTTGCGATGCCTTTTTTGTTGGTTTGTTTTTTTTTGTAATAAAACCTTTTGAGGGCGTGAGCGTCTCAGGTGCCACCTACAAGCTCTGTGCTGGCGCTGTGGACAGCGAGGGCTGCAGGCTGTGGTTTCTTGGGATGGAAAGGAAGGACCTGTTTGAGTCCATGCACGGGAAAGTGCTGGTGACAGAGTCTGCTCTGAGTACACGTGTGTGAAAGGATGACTGTTGGAAAAATTCGTAAACAGTGTGTGTGTATCAAAACACCACCATCAGAACGGTAAATGAAGTGTAGTCCTTGGAGTTTCCCATATTCGGGGCCGGGAATGTGGCTGAATTTGAGTGTTAAGTTGGGCTTTGTTGTTGTTTGTCTCTTCCTTTTCCTCAGCAAGCTTTTCTTCTCTGCTAATCCTCAGAAGCAGCCCAAGAAATGACATTTATGCATATTTCATAATGTGATTTCTGTAGGCACACAGAGCAAACAAATCAATTTCTCAGCAGCACGCTGTTTAAAAGAAACAGCAACAACCTGTGGGATAAGTTGCAGAAGCTGTTAAAATTAATTATAAATGGCAGAAGATATAACATTTGGGGGGAAAAGTGCTAATGTGTGAAGAATAATAAACATTCAGGAGATGAAAAGGAACTCTCTGTCATCTGATTATTTAAACTTCATATATTTATAAATACCACAACACGTTAAAACAATGTACCGCTTGCTACCAACGGCACATTACCATTTTATTCTGGAACTGCAGCAGCCTCATCTGCTCTCACAAATAATGACTTTCACCTTTCTGGGCTCGGAGTTTTGCTGCGGATTTGAGTCTGTGTGACTGTCAGTGCACTGTAATATTTTTCAAACGAGAGCAGGAGTGGGTTGGTGGTGGTTGTGGGTGGGGTTTTACTGCTCTGTGGGCTTAAGCTGCTCACTTAGGAGATGCTTTTCTGCTAGGCAAGGTCTTGGGCAATATGGATCTGACTTGCATTAGAGTAATCCAGTGTGGCTGTTGTCAGTGGTGGATGTTTCACTGGTATCCACCAAAGGAAGAAGAAAATGGAAAAGGATCTGTGTTTGAAGTGTGAATTGTGCAGAATAAGCCAAATCTCCAGAAAATGATGCTGATACAGAAGCGTTCACTGGGGTGCAGTCATTTCCCTTCAGCCTGATTTCAGTAGCAGGAGCTCTGCAGCAAGTACAGCCATGGAAGGACTTTTTGGTAAGGGCAAGCAGTGACTGGACAAGAGGAGCAGCTTCAAGCTGAAGGAGTGGAGGTTTAGATGAGATATTTGGAAGAAAATCTTGGCTGTGAGGGTGGTGAGACCCTGGCACAGGGTGCCCAGAGCAGCTGTGGCTGCCCCTGGATCCCTGGCAGTGTCCAAGGCCAGGTTGGACGGGGCTGGGAGCAGCCTGGGACAGTGGAAGGGGTCCCTGCCCATGGCAGGGGGGGCACCGGATGGGGTTTAAAGTCTCTTCCAACCCAAGCCATTCTAGGAGTCCATACTGAAATGCCTTATTTCTATGGGGAAACTAACATAAATTTACCCAACCAAAGTGGTTTTTCAATGCTACAGGCTTTGGTGAGAGTAGAGTAGGGCCTGTGGGTGATGGAAACACTCTGCAGCCTTGGGCTTTGGATCAGATGATCTTTAAAAGCCATTTCCAAGCCAAAGTGTTCTGTGAGTCTGTGATCTGTAGCCTGTTGATGGTGCCTCTGGAACACAGCGCTGTGGTTGCTTCAAACCCCACCTGAGATGTGGAGTTTAGATCACCACAATTTTTACAGATATTGGGAAATGTGATAACATAAAGAGCCAGGACCAGTGCCACTGAAGTTGTCTGGGATTCTGTTCCTGTACAGCAGCTGTACCCCTTGTACAGCAATAAACACAAGCACTATGTTGTGAACTTTTCTCAGCTTGCTTGTATGCTGAAGAAGTGAGGTCATTGGTCTGCAAAATATGGTCTAATTAGAATGAAATTGTCATTTTTATTGTGATTTCATGGATAAGATCCATGGAAAATACTTGGAAGACAGCATGTTCCTGCTTGGGACCCTTCACGGTCCTGGATTTGGGAGTGTTTTGGTGGGAGGCTGCTCCTGGCTGGGTGGAAAAGCTGCTGGATGGCCAGCAGAAGGGCCATGTGGGCAACAAAGGACTAAGAGCATCTCTCAGCCACAAAAAGGGCTCGGGGAGGCGGGTGGGATACGGAAACCTGCTGCAGAGCGGCACGCTGAGCATCCTCACACCGAGGGCTTTGCTGGATTTTGCACCGACGAGTTTGGCAGGGCTTTGCTGTTGTCCCCTGCGGCACAAGGCTGGGGTTCCACCGTGCCCGTGAACCTCCCCGCGGTTTTAGCAGCCTCTCCTTGCAGCTAGCACAAAATCCGCTCTTTCAACAGATTTTTTTTCCCCCCCCACGAAGGTGCTGACCCGATAAGGCAGCGTCAAAACCGCTCGGTCGCCGTCACCCCGCGGCCTGTCCGATGGGATGTGACACTCCGGCCCTAACATATGTCACTCCGTGCTGGCGCTGCGGGACAGGAGAGCCCCTCGCTTTGCGGGGAGCCGGCTCCCACCCCGGGGAGCTCCGCGTGTTCCCCCCGGAGCCGGGATGCTGCCCTCGGCGGGGAGGGCTCTGCGAAGCCCCCGCCGGCTCCGTGACCTGGTCGGCGGCTTTGTCCCGGCGCAGGAAGGGAGCCGGGATTGGGGAGCGGGGCCCTTTCGGCTGAAAGGCTGTTAGATCCAGGTCACTGAGTTCGGGCTGCTGCGTTTTCTGACAAAGTCTAGAAAATGCAGATTTGTAGCAGCCCTGTGTTAATGAATTCCGACTGCTTGGATTTCGCACTGAATAATGGCCGGAATTACCAGAGATAGTGACTTATGAGATGTGATTGAATATCGTGCTTTTTCTCGAGATTAAATTGATAAAATGATGTAATATCACATTATTTTTATTAGCGGGCTTTGATACAAAATTCTCTGTAGAGCAGAAGATTTTGTTATAATAAAACAAAGGTACTGGAATGAGAAAAAAAATTCAATAAATTTTTAAAGCGTAGTATCACATTTTAAATGCAATTTTGTGCATATGGTGAGTGAATGCAATACCTCTTTACCCTCAGGCCACCCACTTTCATACATTAAAAATATTCTATTTAAATGCAGATTTTGATTTGCTATCTGGCGTGGGGTTCAAGGAGAAGAGACAGGAGAAAAGGAAGAGTGTGTGCATCTCTTAATTTAATTACATGTTTCTTTTGACGCGCAAAGGTACGAGCAGTTGTTAAGTGTAAGGACATGCCCATGTAAAAAAAAAAAAAAGAAAGTGCATTGGTTGATTTTTGAAAATCTGTAAAAGAAAAGGTAATCTCACCCTCAGCAGAGAGTACAGTGAGTTCTTGTGGACGTAAATACGTATGTAAGCATCATCACGTGTGTGTTACAGGCCGCACCACTGGTTCCCAGCGTCGTGACTGTGTCAGGACAGCGCTGCTGAAAATCAGGTCCCAGCTGAAAATAGCTGCCTGCTAAACCTGAAAGATTATTTTTAGCCAAAATCAGTGCAGTAATCTGGGGTTTTTTTGGTGTGGCCTCATCCAGTGTGGCAGCAGGGTGCAGGCTGAGGGGTGCTTGCAAGCCAGGGGTGGATGGCCCTTTTTCTGTTTGCTTGGTGCCACCCAGATGGCCGTGATTTTCTGGAGTTAAAACCAAAATGTTTCTTTTTATAACTACCTTAGAAATGCAGGAGATGTACTGCAAGGGGCAGAAGTCATAGTAGTAAAGTGCCTTGAACACCATGGAAGTGATTTTCCCATTTGATGGTGTGAAAACCAGGGAGGTGGCGTTTGGGCTGGGTACTCTTTGTCTTCATTTGTCTGTCACGGGGGTGAAAGCCTATTTTCAGAACTGGAGAATATTTGAATTTCAGTGCCCTGGAGCAAATAGGTTGAGTGGTATCAGAGATTATCAGATTTAATTCATTTATTTTAAATGTAAATTGATTTGAAGCCACTGGGAGCCGTTAAAAGTGTGCAGTCGTTGGCCTCCGCTCTTGCTGTATATTATTTCTCCTGCCGTCCACTTCCGTCCATCCCTTCTCCCAGTCTTTTATCTGACTGGTTTGTTCTTCCTGCCTCAAAGAGATCTGAGTTTTGGGGCTCTGTGCATCACACAGAGGGTGTGAGGCCTCTTCTCCTGACAGCTGCTGGAACATTCTGGCTTTGCTGTGGTCGTGTCCCAAAACGTCATCTCCCAGAGCCAGAATTCTTCCCTGCATCCAGCAGCTTCTCTCCCGTGATTGAAAGACAGAGAGAATGCAGGTGTTAATGATGTAGGGGGATGGTTTAATTGGGATAGGCAGTGAAGGTTATTCCTGTGGTCTTGGGAAGGTACTGGGCTGCAATGGGGCTGAGTTGAAAAGCCACTGGGCTCCCACGTCCAGGCTGTGCCAGCTCCCTGGGCACAGCTTCCCTGCTCCTGCCAGTTCGGTGCAAAAATCCATGTTTTCAGGGGCTCCATGACTCACCACGAGCAGTTTATAGTTTCCTGTAAATATAAATTCAGGGCTGTACCAAAGAGTGCCAAATGTGTGTTTTTAAGTCTATATATAAAATTATTTGATCTTGCAGGGCATCGCATTTGCCAATTTTTCTCTTGGGCACATAGATATTAAAATCATATTATGCCCAATATGTGGTTGTAAAATTGAAGTTGCAGTGGAAAGGAATATTACAATTTTTCCTCTTTAATGTTAGTCTCAAAGAATGTGTCCTTCTGAAGAAAAGGTTATTTGTCTGATATGCTGGAGAACAGTTTGCAAAATTAAGTAAGAGTTATCCCCGTAAAACGAGCTGCAAAGAGAAAGCAACCAACGAAACTCTTGGGATGCAAACCCCCCTTTTTTTCCAGCACCAATGCAAACCCTTGATTTCTCAAGCGTTGTGCGTGTTAGGGTGGCATTGAGGGGGATTTAAAATATGCCCTTCTTTTTTGGGAGAAGTAAATCCCAGCATGGAATTGCGGAATGGTTTGGGCTGAAAGAGACCTTGAGGCTCATCTTGTTCCACCCATCCCCCCTGCCATGGGCAGGGACACCTTCCACTAGATCACGTTGGTCCAAACCCCATCCAACCCAGCCTTGATGTCTCTCTCCTCCTTCATCATTCAAAAGTAAAAGCATTTAGAAATAGGAATAGCCTTAAAATAAATGCTAATAGGTGAGCAATAAATTTAAAACATCCAGGGAAGTACTGGTGATGTTACCTGTCTCGTGAGTGCTTAACTCAAGACTCTGCCATTTCAGACTGATGATTTTAGCTGGTTTTGGGGGTAGTTTTTATTGCAAACGTGGTGGGAGGAGAAAGAAAATCAGTGGAATTGGTTTACATATTGCCTTAACTACTCTCACAATAGTGGAAAGCTCTCATCAAGTATGTATCAGATTATTTTATGCCAACATTAATATTGGAAGCACACATGTAATCTGGAGTCAGCAGGTTCATACACTACTATCTCATTAAATTTTCAGGCAAAAGCTGCAAAAATTAATTGGAGGCATGTAATAGTTTAGAATGTGAGCTGGCTTATGGTAATATAAATTACATGAGGAGAAGACAGTTTTATATACTGAGAGAGGGAAAACTGGTTTACTTTAATGAGAAGAGATAGAAATGTGGAGCTATTTTTTCATTACAGATGCACTCTAAACTGTTTGGACTTACTTGATGAATAGAGTTAATTCTCTGCTACAGTTCCAATAATTCATGTTGCACAGTTTAATGACTTCTAGATAAAACCAGGATTGAAATGTTAATTTCTATGAAGAAATTGGAGCACTCTCATACATCAAGCTTTTTTCTATTAAACTACTAGTTAATTTCGCTAAACAAGTCTCTTAGAGATATTTCATGCTACATAGATTTTTTGTATTTCTCACCTGCTTTGTTTTATTCTGCTGGCCCTGAGCGTTGGCTACCACGAAGTGCCGCTGGGATGCGGAAGAATTTCAGGTGTGCTTAACCTGTCATTACGACAATTAATTTTGTTCTGCAACGCGCCCTGCCCTGCTTGGGCCTGTTGGTGTTTTCTCCTGTATTTCCCAGCTGATCCATCTGGTGAGGGGTTGAAGTTCTCTGCTGCCCAGGGCTTCATCCGAGGAGGGGCACAGGGAGATGCTGGGTGGTTGGTACTGTCTGAACCACCGTGCTTGAACCTCCTCCTTAATTCAGTTTGACTACTGGTCTTCTGTGTGTTGCCTAGAGGTTGGGTACTGCTGGTTGATGCTGCGTAGAGAGGACAAAACTGTTTTTTCTTTTGCGTGTTCTTTGTTCCAGGAGTTTTCTCTGCTAACTTGGATTTGTTTCTCTTGTTCCAGTCCAGTTTTCAACATCGGAGATGAGTAGTTCTCTCATCAGCCTTGCCTTTCCCCTGTTTGGTGCCATCCCACTCACTGCTGTGTGTGCTCGTCTGTTCCCCTTCTGTCACTTTGATATTTGCAGTTTCATGTCTGTGGTTTGATATTTCTGGTATTTTGGAACATCTGCCCAGGGCAGTGCTGGAGTCACCATCCCTGGAAGTGTTCAAAAAATGTCAAGATAGGGCACTTAGGGAAATGGTTTAGTGGTGAAATTGGTGCTGTTGAATTAACTATCAGACTCTATGATCTTAGAGGGCTTTTCCAACTTAAACAGTTCTGTGATTCCATGATCTTTACATGGGAACTTCATTGTTCATCCTCTCTTAGTAGAAACCATGGGTTCCACTAGTGTTCTTCCAGGCTTGGAAATTCCCTTTTCCATGGGATTGCACAACTCATTCTCCTGCTGGAGGGACCTCTTGCCCGTTCACCTCTAAACCATGTCCTCAAGTGCCTCACCCAGACATTTTTTTAACATTTCCAGGGATGATGATTCCACCACTGGGACTGTAAAAGAGCAGGGAGATGGAGAGCCAAGTGTCACTGATGGGGGAGCTTCATCTCCCACAACATGACCTGTGACAGAGAGGGGAAGATGTTGGCTGCCCAGCACGGGTGGCGCTCCCTTGGGTTTTTGTGCTTCTAAAGAACAGGATTTCACCTGTTATGTTCAAAAAAGGCTGAGTTTTGTGCACACAAGAGAAACCTCTAACCTCGCCCTCCAGATGAACAGTTTCATGGGGTTTTGTGTGCGTGGAGATGAAGAAAACATCATCCAGGTGCAGGTTTTTGCAGATTTAGCAAGACAGGGGTGAGCTTGGCCAATGGGTCGTTGTCTGTGGGGACACCGCAGTGGAGCTGCAGGTGATCTCTCCTTTGGGGACGCCACAGTGGAGCTGCAGATGGGCTCTGCTCTGGGGTCCAGAGTGCTCACACCAACTCCCACCTCGGTGGGATGTGGCCAGTGCCTCCTGTTACCCAAAGAAGGAGGAATTTTGGGGTGTGGTGACATCAGCCAAGATCCCATCCAGATGGGAAGGTGAGGGCCCAGCCACTGGTGGGAGGGAGCTGTGCTCCTCGGCCTGGTTCCCCCTTTCCATGCCTTGGAGTTCATCCTGAAAGGAGCTTTTATCCGTGGACCTTGTCCCGCATTGTGCGTCCCCGGTGTCCGACACCGGATTAAACGAAGTGTCACGCGTGCGAGGTGTACGGTGCAATTATTTTAACCCATTTCGCCTTCTAGTGTGGAAAATCTGCTTAAAATAGGACTTGCTAAAGTCATTGTACCATATACAAAGGGGTTATTAAAATGCACTCTCGAAATAGAAAATAGGATTAGAAGAGACACTTTGGCTTTGAGGCCTTCTCCAGCCGAAAGAAGGCCTCATGGCCAAAATGTCTCCTTTAATCTCATTTTCTGTTTTCTGGTAGGAATTTTAACTCTCCTCGCCCCCTCTCAACCCCCCTGTCTCTCTCTGCCCACATGCTGGTCTGGCACTGCTCAGCTCCCTTCCCACAACTGGGGGCTCATAAGACAAAGGGATATTTTTCTCTTGTCATATAATATCAAGACCTTTTATTGCTAGTCCAAACAAATCGCCCCCAAAACCCACGACCTGCTTCTATCAACCAACTTTTGGTTGTTTGCACTAAGGCTCCCATCTATCAGGATTCCTTGCTCTTCAGTCCCTAGTGAAGGCTTGTTGTGCTTCTGAGTCCTTGGAACAAAAAACACCTGGAAGTCCTAATTATTAAAAGTGGAATGCTGCATTTTCTATCTTTGAAGGTAATTTGATAGTGAACACCTGGGGTATGGATACCTCTATATATCTATATGCTCCTATATCTATATATGTTAGTTGAAATGCAAAAGCTGCGAGCTACACCAACAACTTAATGTTTTAAACATGTCCTATAATTTCAATTTGACCTTTCCTGGATAATATCAAACTGATATCTAGTTGCTTCACCGCCTTCTAACATTTTGATTCCTAAATGGAGTTTTTAATTTAACGTGCAAAAATTTATGCTCCAGATTAGGGGAAAAAAAAACCCCGAATCTTGCTGTAACTCTTAATTACAGTTAATTACTGTATTTCTTAATTAGATTCCTAATTTCCAACTATTTAACTTCAGTGAAACAAATGGAAAAGCAGCAGTCCACAGAGAGCCCATTTGAAAGAAGCAGTCGTGTTGTTTTTATATTTTTGTATTTTGAAGGAATCCTGAAGGCATTGAATTTTATTTCTGTAACTGGGAAGGGCAGCAATCTGTGTTTATAACTGTGGTAGGAAAATTGTGGGGGAAAAATTACTCCTTCTGAAAGGGTTTGCATCCATATTGCAGGTCGGAGGAGGGAGGGAGAGAGGTGCCAGAACCAAATGCAGGGAAATATTCAGGTTACTCGTCAGCTGGAGTAATAAGCATTTGAAGAACTTGCTGGTGACTGGATTTTTTAAATGCGAAAACCTTTTGGATGCTTAAGGTTGGAGTCTCAAAATTCCACTCAGCTGGGTCACATCAGTGTGTACCCACATGAGTGGGTGCATCCGACCCCTGGAGGTGTCTAAGATGAGGCTGGACAGGGCTTGGAGCAACCTGGGAACAGTGGAAGGCGTCCGTGCCCTTGGGGGATGGAACTCAAGGAGCTTTCAGGTCCCTTCCAACCCAAACCATTCTGGGATTCTCTGAGTGCCCGTGGGAAGGTCCAGCTCCCGCGTTTGGGTTTCCTCAGAAGATGCTTCGCCTGCCCCGATGCCCCAAGCCGGAGCCTCCCTGCTCCCCAGATCTCAGGATTTTTATGGTTTTGCTGACAAAACAAAAGTAAACATTAAAAGCCCCCCAAACCACGTTGTTTGAGCGCAGTGCAGTACCAGACACGAGCGTGCTTCTCCCTCGGAGGTGGATACAAACGGTCAGCTTTAAACCTTGTAACAAAAGGTTAATTTTTCTTCCTTGACGTCTTGCTGACTAAGTCAAACCCCGAACATGAGGTCGTTGGCTGTTCTGTACGTTTCCAAAGACGGCTTTATACACCCGTGATATCAGTTTTGTGTCTCTTGGCAACAGATTGGTTCTGGCACCCCGAGGACGGGGCGCGCTGGCATTCTTGAACTGCCAAGAGACAAAAAGCTGGTACTGGGGGGATTCGACGCCTTGATGAAAATACATTAAAATACGTTTTGTGCCATAATAATGTGTTTTGGAAAATGAGCTTTTTTGTTGTTGTGGTGGTTTTTTTTTTTCTTTTCTGGGGCCAGTCCTCCCCCAGCCTCATTCATGGTTATGTTTGTAATGCCTTGGCTCCCGCTGCCCTTTGTGGATGGACGCGTCCTCGCTGGAACACCGCTCGCCCTCACCCAGGGGTGATGCCTCCGTTGCAGAGCTGTTTTCTTTCCCTTTTTCCTCTGCACGGGAAAAGGAAGGAAAAGACTGATAGAACCGTAAGATGAAAACATTAGTTTTTGGTTTTTTCCTTCAGGGAAACTGTCCCATCTTTGAAAGAGCTGTGAATCAAGCATTTTGTTGAGGTGCTTGTCTCAAAAATAGAAGAAAAAATATGCTTTAAAAGAGATGATTCTTTGTATGACAGGGCTAATTATGATGGTGTCTATTAGATATCTTGGCAAAATCTTTAGTGCCTTATGTGCATAACCAGGACAAGTGCTGAAACCGTGTAGAATAATTTATAATGCACGTCACAGCCAAAAATTTACTGTCTTTCAATCAGTGAATTAAATAAGCGTCATCTTACCAAGCTTTGAAATCACCCATTTCATTACTGCAAATTACATGTATAGTGGTGAGGAAGGACAGCAGCTGGGAGTGCTGCCCAGGCTGGGCTGGGAGGATGAGGATGCACCTGGGGATTCCTGCAGTTCCCTTGCCAGGGAGCCGTGGCCACTCAGATGGGGCAGAGGAGCCACGACAACCAGAGAGCAGATTCCTACTTTTGCTGGATGTGCAGGTGTTGTGCTCTTGGCTTTAACAGGGCCAGGCTGAGGTGGTGCATCAGGGCAGGGTGTGGAAGAACCCAACTGAGGCTGGCATGATAAAGAGGAGCTGGAGGGAAGGGACAGATTTTGAAATTTTGAGATTTCAAATGCAGTGTGGATGTGCTTGAGGAAGTTGAGGGAAGAGCAGACAGCAGGGCAGAGGGTTTTGGTGGTTGGCATGAGTGTGGCTCTGCTTGGAGGGGTTTGGGCAGATGCAGCTGCTTTGCCTCTGACCTGAGTGGTGCAGAACTCTTTGGGGCACGTGTGATGGTCACCTGAGAGCTACAAAAACACCCCTCTGCTTTATACACAAGGGTAGATTCTCTTCTTGTGTGCTTGTGCTGCTAAAGACCTCTTGCCTGCTGTTAGGGAGATGCTCATCGGAGTGTGCAAACACCAGGGAGAGATGTCTGAGGAGCTCTGTGGTGGCCTTCAGCTGAGAAGACAGTCTTTAGAGGCTCAGAACGAGTGGTGATCTCGTCATTGCTTCCTTTCATGTTAAATTACACCCTCCTCTTTCTGTTATTGTCACAAATCTTAAGATTGTTTTTCTTCCCATTTTAAATAGAGCACGTGGGAAGATCTAAACAGGCAACTTACTCCGTATCTAGTGGGAAGTTGATGCACGTGCCATCACGTACCCTGGTATTTATTCCTCTCCATTAAATTATATTCTCCAGACCATTTTTAAACGTGTACGTAGCCAGTGTTAATTTCAAGGAGACAGATTTTTAAAAATACATATACTTAAACAGTGATGGAACCCATTAAAAAAATCTATTTAAAATCAATTGTGTGCGAGAAGAAGTCTACAAACAAAGGGGCAGAGACAGGCATATCAGCTTTAATTTAGTACTGGATTCCCTCTGACAGGAGCCATTTAGATAGAGGGCAAAAAATTATCTCACTGAAAAAGGCAGTGATTGATCACATGTTGGTAAGTGAATCAAGTCTGCAAAAAACAGAGGCGATTAAGGGACAAAGAGGAATTATCATATTACAATGTTGCTGCCTGTCAAACCTCCGTCTTGTTGTGCATTCATGTGTCACGTTGTGACATTCGATCAGCGCTTAACTCCCTGGGACAAAGGGATGGTCGTTAAAAATCTTTAAATGCTGCTCGGAATTGTGCTGGGGGTGTAAATGCGTGTTTTGACTGCTGACAGAGATCTTTATGCCCGCAAGAATAGATACACGGGACCTGGCTGACAACTTATTAAGTAGATCTCAGCACCAGGGCGTTTCCAGCTCTTTCTCGTCTTTGATGTTGCTTTGCTGGCCATGACGGGATGGGTTGGGAGGTGCCAGGGAGAGCAGGCTGGCACTGCTCATGGGCGGGTAAAAACAGCTGAAAATTGGTGAAACCCAAAGGTATTAGCCTCCAGAAAATGGAAAATGTGAAGGCAGGAGGTGGGCTGGTAAAAACACGCGGTGAAATGGGAAGGATGAGGGTGCAGCGGTAGAGGGTTTGTAGGAAGATGTGGGAAAAATGAAAGAAAACCTGCGAGCGGCAAAGCTGCGGGGAGAGTCTGTCCGCTCGGACGGGCTCCGGGGTTAACAGCAGCCGTAGGTGAGGCTGGAGACAGAGGAGACAGGACGTGCAGGTTCTGTGTCAGCATTTTCCCCCAGCCTAGACCCAGCTAAAGCCTCGCCCAGCTCAGCTGCTTCCCGGCGGCCGTGCTGGAGAGGAGCGTGCGGGACGCGGGCAGCGGGCGCGCGCCGATGAGCAGTGACAGGTACGGGGCAGCGCGTGGCAGCTCGATGGCTCAGCATGTTCCCTGCTGAGGGGCTGGTGTCCTGCTCCCGGGGGACGGAAGCCTCTGGAGACCATGGCACGTTCATTAACCTTCTCTAGAAACCCATCCAGAAATGTGCTAAATCTTTAAAATAATGGACTGCAGTTTAAAAAAGTAACCAATCTTTAGTTTTTGCTTTTTGTGGCCTTGGCAGTTGCTCTCAGGGTGCTGCTGGTGTGGCTCTCTCTGTCCTTTCCCACCCGTGTGGGTCCTGCTCTGGACACACACACACATTTGGATATGCAGGAGCTCCATGGGCTCCTGCAACTTTGCTCTGCTGAGTTTCAGGGTCATGCTGATATGGGCATTGGAACTAGATGATCTCCAAGCTCCCTTTCTAACCCAAACCATTCAATGATTCTATGACATCTCCTTTTCTTGGATTTTCTGCCTTCAGTACGTGCAGTTAACCAGAGTCTTTCCTGCCTGGCCCTGTGCACAAGATTCACCTCCTTGGTGGGTTTTTTTGAAGAAAAAAGGAATGGAGAACAGCTGTGTGCCTTGTCTGAATACTATGCCGAAAAAGCATGGTTAAAGATACCTACGTGACAAAATGAGATAAAAGAAAAACAAAAATCACAAATCAGCAAAGCGGTAGATTTCTGAGAACCGGCCTTTGTGATTTTCAAAGAGCCTCTGTTTAAGCAAGGGTCTGGCTTGGATGAGAACAGAAAACAAGTAAAGCATTTGTTGGGGAATTGGTTGATACTGGACTGCTCTAAGCATCTGCATCGTGACTGTGTGTCTGAATATATTAATCAATAATCGGGAAGAAAGGGGTGGACAGGGAGTTGGTGGCACCGAGGCAGTGAGGGATTCCGTGGCATCGCTGGTGGGAGGCAGCCCTGTGCAGAAGGAGGCCGAGCTGAAATTAAGGAGGATCACACGGTCAGATGAAAGTCACCACTGCCAGACACGAGGCTGGGCGCCCGGGAAGGAGCATTCCCAGCTCCTCGCACACATTGCTGCGCTTTCAATGAACTGGAACCACTGGGGAAAAAGACCCGAGGGTCGCTGCAGACAGCTCGATGAAGACGTCTGCTCAGTGTGCAGCCACAGTCACAAAAGATCAAACAAGGCATGAGACCACGGGAAGAATGGGTGAGGATATACGGAAAATACGATAACGCTGTTATGGGGGTGCTCAGAGTGTCCCAGCGAGTGTGTGGTGAGGGAGGTTACCCCTCACTCTGCAGCTTGGAAGGTTTTTGAGAGGCGGTGGCTGAAATAGAATCGCAGAATCCTGGAATGGTTTGGGTTGGAAGGGACCTTAAAGACCATTTCACTCCACCCCTCTTTCCAGTAGACCAGGTTGCTCCAAGCCCTGTCCAACCTGGCCTTGGTCACTTCCAGGGATGGGGCAGCCACAGCTTTTCTGGGCAATCTGTGCCAGGGCCTCACCACCCTGAAGAATTTCTTCCCAATATCTTGTCTAAACCTCCTCTCTTTGAGCTCAAAGCCATTCACCCTTGTCCTATCAATAGTCACAGCTTGTAGCCACGTCTGCGTAGTTGAAGAGATTGGGGCTGTTTAGAGAAAGATCATGTGAGTAAGAGGATTTGTGTGAGAGGTTTTGTAAACTAATGTTTGACATATTTAACCTTTCTCAAAATACGAGAGCAAAGGAAAATCCAATAAAGCCAGGGGTGTGCACTGGGCGCTCTGCAATTGATGTTTCCCCCCCCGGTGCTTGCTGAAACATCGGGAATGTTGGGCAGCCCCACACTGCCCCTCAGCCGGCCCAGTCCTGACCTGTTCCCTCCTCCCTGCTCCTGCCTTTGGAAGTGTTGTCCCCTTCTCTATGGACAAGCATATTTTAGCCCGTTTGTCACTTTTTGGCAGCGTGTACTGAAACTGCTTTTCACACTGCGTTGGAAATACGGTCGGTCACAGCGTGTTCTCCTCCGCTACCAAATCCTTGCTGAGAATCTGAAATATTTTGAAGTCACATTCAATTAACGTGACTTCTTTGGGAGCACGGGGTTTCTCTCAGCGGTGTTTTCAGCAGCCTCACCGTTCCCTTTGTCAGGCAGAAATGCTTCTTACACTCCAGTCTTGATGGAAGTGATAGGGAAACCTCGTAGGTCCTGTGGAGGGTCCCTGGTTGGGGATGGGGTTCGTGGTAGGAGCTGGGATACAGGATGGTCAGGCTGCAGCTTTTCTGAAGGGGAGCTCCACACACATTCCTCTTCCTCATCCTTTTTCCTTTGAGCTCAGGAATAATTCTTGAACTGGCAGGGATGATTAATGCATAGATACTGAAAAACATAGTTGGCTTTTTAAAACTGTAGTTACTTGGAAATATGGGCTGGCTGCCATGGAAGAGGGTGCTGTAGGAGTTTATCTGATCTTAAAATACTGGAAAGTCAGATTTTACAGTTGTTTAATTTGTCCAGTGTTTTCAAATAAGGATACTAAATGAATATACTTTAAACAGCGTTACTCGGGAAAAATACTTACTTGACAGGGTCGCTGTGAGTTCACTGGTACAATACTGGAAAAGCACAATATTGTTCAAAGTGAAGATGGAGAGAAATGCCTGCTCAGTTAAAGCCCTGGCAATGCTGCCCCAAATGTGAGCATGCAGATGGCAACAAGCAGCCCTGTCCCCGGGGTGTGTCCCTCAAAGGTGGCTTTCTCTGCAGGGACTGCTTCAAGTGGCTGTGTGTTAGAATCACAGAATCACAGAATGGTTTGGGTTGGAAGGAACCTTAAAGACCATCCAGTTCCAACCCCCTGCTTGCCAGAGGCACCTTCCACTCCACCAGGTTACTCAGAGCCACATCCAGCCTGGCCTTGGACACATCCAGGGATGGGGAATAAACTGTAAAGGATTAATCATCTGATCTGTGTGGAATCTGTGGAAGCAGAGCTCTCTGGTGGGCTTTGTTTGGGAAGCTGGTGATGGAACAAGGGTGAGTGTTATCCCAGGTGGGTCACATCTCATGGCCACAGCCCTTTGCTGTGGTCTGGGCTAGTGAGTGCACATCTGGCCAGAAGACACAAAGGAGGGTCCCTGTCCTGCTGGACACTAATTGTGTGTTAACGAGCTCTCACCACGGAGCAGGACACTGCTCTGAGCTTTGTGCCTGGCAGGGAAGATGGTGGATGGCTGCTGGGACACGAGCGCTGCTGGCCATTGCTGAGACCATTACAAGGATTCAGAAATTATTTAAAAAACTCTACTTCTGCTAGGAGTCAGGAGCAGCTCCAGCCAAGCCATCTCGGTGCCAGGAAACAGCTCGGATGGTGGAGTCTCCTGCCGGCAGCGCCGCTCTGCCAAGAGCTAATCCCCTGCGAGAGCACGGGAACAAAACAGAGCCGCTCGCACAGCTACTCCTTGGGCACAGGGAATTAATATTAACCCCGGATCGCTGCAGAATTCCCGCTATATTTTTCATGGCTTACACTCCAGGCACACCTCCTTGCCAAGGATCATCCACCCCAACACGGAGCGCAGAAGTGGGGCTTGGCCCGCGCTGCCAGGTTTGCTCGGAGGCAAACAAAACCCTGGCACCTCTGCAGATGCCAGCCTGCCTTGCTTTCTGCTCCTTTGGAAGCGCTGGTTCTCCTTGGGAGCGGGCTGGCGAGCCCGTGGAGCTGTGGGGACCCACTCCATAGCTCCTGGTCTGTGTGGAGAGCCAGGCTTTGGAGATTCAGCCCTCATTTTGGTGCCAAACCCAATGCTTTTGTGCCCAGAGGGTGGACTCGTTGCTTGCTTAGTGAAACGGGTTAATGCTTCGCTGGACTCCGACACGTCAGTGGCTTGGACAGCTCAAAACAAACAAAATTCCAGTTTGGATTGAGCTGGCCCAAAATGAAAATCCTTGTTTTCTTTTTCCTCCTGGAGTTTTGGGCACATTGTCCCCACATGAAGCTCTGTAGTTGGCTGGAGTGGCACGTTGGTGATGTGAAATGATTCCAGAGGAAGAGTGGATAAACATTTTTATACCAAGCTGTCTAGTGAGGGAAAGTTCGCATCTAGACTGCCTTCAAATTAAAGTTTAGGTGGACTCTTCATCTCTGTCCAGGATTTTTTCGTGTTTCCAACTTGTAATCCGTGGGCCAGGTTTGTAAAAGCTTTTGGAAATTAATCCATTCGAAAAATGCAAATAAGAGGGCAGCTGAAGGCAGGTCTCTGCTGCCTCGGGCAGCGAATTTGGCTCACGCTTCCAGTGTTCCCACTCAGTTCCCAGAGGAAGGATTTGAAAAGGAGGAGAAAAAACCCACAACAGAGGAATTGCTGCAGGTGATTCAGAGTGGGATGCTGCTGTTCCATCGCTTCTGCCGCTCCGCTCTCTCAGTGGCACGCTGCACCCTTGCCCGTGGACACAGCTCCTCCCTTGGCTCTTCCCCTCCTCTGTAAAGATGCTTCAACATTTTTACAAGAAAGGCATGAAATCGTCCTTCCTGCTGTCTGGAGTTGCATTTTGATTCCTCAGAGGTTGCCGTTCTCCAGTGATGGACCATGGGAGGGGTTCTGTGAGCATTCGTGGGGTCCTTGAGGATGAAAATACAGTCGCTATACGGACCTTTTGCTTTAGTTACTCAAAAGATGCGTTTTAAGTTTTGCTGCTTTTAGGTGTAAAATGCAGATGCTGAAAGGAAATCTGTGGGAATTTGAAGTGGAGACCAGACAGATTTAGGCAGTGCCTTCTTTGTTCACAACTGGTAAACCCTCATGGCATTTTTAGCAGACCTAAGGCATTGGGAGGGATGATCCTTGAAAACAGGCAGAAGGAAACAACCCCACTTTGCACTGAAGAAAAAAAACTACAACATGAATATCGAGTGGGCAAAGGGAGCTTTAAAAAGTCCCAGTTCTGGACAAGCTTTGGTCAGCATTTGTGTGGTCCAGGAGACGTGAGAAACCACGTTTCAGGAGCTCCTGTGCTTAAAGAAGTGTTTGGTGTTGAGCACAGCTCCCGTTGCACATCTGTTGGTGTTCCTTGGGTACCTGTCGCTGCAATGGGTGTTACTCCTAGGTGATGTGTACATGGACAGCCTGCTCCTAGGAGTATTCCATGTGCACAAAGTCTGTCTGAGAGCCCTCATCCTGTTTGTTCCTGTGCATTTGTAGCCACAGGGAGAAAATTCCCACTGGCATTGTTCTGTCAAATGCTTTTTGTTTAAGTCTCCTAAGTTTTCTTCTTTGTCCCTTTGTTCTCAAGTCAGTAGTTTTTATTGTGAAAGCCATGGTGTATTGATAACTACTGGGGAAAATCCCTGAGGCTGCTGAGCAGGAATCTGCCTTGATGACAGAGATGCTTCCAATTTTTAAGCAAAACAGCCTGTAAATTGTGCCATCAACTAACAAGTACGGGATCCCTGCTGTGTAATGTGTGGGATCCTGGAGTATTTTTATTTCCAGGGTGATACCCTCATGGTAGCATGTGGAGCTACAGCTGGGCCGCCAAGGAGCATCCTGCTTTGGGAAGATGAACGGAGAATATGTTCCTCAGGATTGCCATGCCTAATTAGCCTCAAGTTCTGGTATTAGGAGATGTTAATGAGCTGCAGCATATAAACTAACCGCAGGAAAAAACCTTTTTAATGGCTGTGCCAGCGGTAGGAAGAGGAGTGCTGCTGGGGGAGCTGACTCACAGCTCGGGACTGGTGGCTCTGGGCAGGGGGTGGCCGTGCCCAGCGTGGCCACAGGGATCTTACAGCACCCGTGGGCATGGCCCGTGTTGTCCCAGTGGTACCTCAGAGATGAGTCTCTCCAAGCTTTGCAGTTGCAAGGAGGTCTGGTCATTTTCTGTGAAACGGTTTAATTAGCACAAAGGTGGCCTCTCTTAGTCCTTATTTTTGCTTGTTTTGAGGATGCATCCCTGGAGATGACCAGTGTATCCAGTACTGCAGGCTAACAGTGCCACTGCCTGCTCCCATTTGGATGTTGTACTCCGTTTACCCTTGGTTGTCCCCTTTTTTCCACTATAGTGAAGATAAAGGTTTAGAAACAGAGATAGGAGATTTAATAATCTGTGATTCTATATCAAAATTCAAAGAGATTTTCAGAGAAGTTCATTCTTTCTGCTTCATTTTGACTCCTTGGCACCTTTCTTGAGAGGCAGGTGAGGAAGTTGCACTTCCATTCTCTCTCCTTTCCACAGACCTTCATTGTGCACTGTTTTACCATGCCAGCTATTCTATTCATTATTTCAAAAAAGTGCCCTATTCATGAGTGAGCTGAGCTGCTGCAATGTAAGATTGTTATTCATCACACTGGAAAATATGCCTTCTTTTTTTATTATTATTTTTTTTTTTTCCATCGCTTTGAAATTGTGTAAAACAGACATGGGGGGGAAAAAAAAAACAAACCAGCTTGCCAGCCTCTTAAGTGAAATGATTGCATTGAAGAGCGGAGCTGGAGAGGAGCCAGCACAGAACCCCTGATCAGGCAAAGAAGGGAAGGGATAACGTGGCCACAGTGAGGACGTGAGGCTGGAGAAAAGCTCTGAGAAGAAGAGCTAAGTGAGGAGGGGATTCAAACAAGAAATGTTTAATAAAAGGACGTTGGTTAGTTAGTCATGAAGAAAAGTTGCACATGTCAGGTGGGGCTTGGTAGAGAGGGGTGTCAGGAATGCCCCTGTGGATCTGGGAGACCCTGCTGGGGATGCTGCCTGTACTGCTAACCATGACACTGAGAAATTTAGGCTGAAAGTAAAAGAAAGTGTATTTTATTTGAAGAGAAAAATTTCTCAGACTTCGTGGCCTAGAGGTGTCAGTCGGTGAGGTCCCTTCCAGCCATGGACTCCTGGGTTCCTGCTGGGAATTTGCCCTGGGGGAGTGGGACCTTTGTCATACTTCAGCTGAAAGCTCAGAGTGTGTGTGCTGGAGCTCTGGATTACCCTGCTGGACCTGGCAGGGCTCATCTGTGCGTGCTGCAGAGCGAGCCCCCGGTCCTGCAGCAGCACCAGGGATGAACTGCCCATGTCATCCTCTGCCAGCGAGGGGGGCAGCTCCCGACAGCCGCTTGCTCCAGCACACGGCCACTCCAGATAGGCTTTAGATCCAAGCTCCTGCCAAAGCCTGAGACACGCACGTGTCTCCAGGATGGATGATGAACTTGTGAGTGCTCAGTTCTGACAGAAATTAAATTGCAGCAGGATGCTCTGCTGGGTTGTTGTGTGGGCAACACAATGGGGTTCTCTTTGGAGGGTGCCTTCCAAGCCTCTGGAAGCCACTGGAGATTCCAGAGTCCCAGAATGGTTTGGGTTGGAAGGGACCATCCAGTTCCACCCCCTGCCGTGGGCAGGGACACCTTCCACTATCCCAGGTGGCCCCAAGCCCCCTCTAGCCTGGCTCTGAACACTTCCAGGGATGAGGCACCCACAGCTGGCATGGAGAAGGCCATGTGGCAAATGGTATCCTGCTAAAAGTGCCTCTTTTGGAGACTGAGGGGTGGTGGGACTCAGCTGTGCCTGTGGGAGGGGAGAGCAGTGAGGAGTGGGGGGCACTTGCACTCCCACTGGAGCAGCCACCGTTGGATGGAACATCTCCCAGGGCTGGCAGCCAGCATGGAAGAAAGTAAATGAAGTAAAGCCATGCCCGTTTCAAGTTGTGGTATTTTGACTTAGTTGAAATATTTATCGAAGAGATCTAATGGGGAAGTGTAAAAATGTAAGTTTATGAAAGTTCCAAAGAACGGGAAGGAAAGACAAAAGGCCTGTGAGAAAATAGCACAGTGTTTTCATTCTTCTAATGATTATCTGGTGGGTTTTCTAAGTGCTTGGGGATGAAGGACTTACTGTATTGGTCTGACTACAAAGTACTCACAGAGCCCAAGTGTAACTGTTCCGGGCAGGGCTCATTTTCTGACATTCCGGATTCTTGGGCTCTGTAAGTGTAATACCAGCTATTCCCCATCCTATTTATTGCATCCAGCTTTTTAAGTAATGGGCCAAGTAATGATGGCAGATGCTGTAATCATTTTTTTGTTAATGATTTAGAGCTCTGTTTGCACAATAATTAGTTCTGCACAGCTCCATGGCACAATACAAGAGGAATGCCCTCCTGACTTTTTACTCCTCAAGTTAAATGCAACTACTGAGCCTGGAGGGTGCAAGGCAGTCCAAGGCCGAGCCTGGGAGCTTCAGACCCAGGATTATTGTAGCTTGATGGGTGTCAGATGAGCTTAAATGCTGTCTGTGGACTGTACTGGATGCTTGGAAGAGCCCACTTGGCTCCTGATGGCAGCACAGCTGGGTTGTAGCTGCTTACAGCAGCAAATGCAGACAGTGCCTGACAATCCCAAACATCTCACCCATCCTTTCTGAGGGGCAGATGGATCCTGAGGGCTCTAAAAACCACTTGAAAGAATCAGCTCTTGGTGTAGAAAAAAAAAAAAAAGATGTTGTCTGTGTCCTTCTGGGATGACCAAAGTGGTGTTTGGGTGGGTTCTGTTGCTGCTGCAGCTCCTGGTCACTCTGGGCAGGACTGGTGTGGTTTCCTTGCTCAGTTTTCCCTTTTGTCTGTTTGGATTTTCAGCTGATGAGCAGAAAGGTCTTGATTCACGCTTGGCACAACACGGCTCTGATCTCAGCAGCAGATGCCAGATGCTGCCGGAATACAAAGAAATAATGAAAGTAACCCGAAATGTGAGTCAGCTGTAGGTGTGATGGGGGTGCCTCCTCTGCTTTGTCTTTCTCTGGCATTTCTTGCTCTATCCACTCTGCCTGCAGCTTTAGTCTCAGCTCCTCGTCTCTCCTCCTGTGTTCTTCCTCCAGCTTCATTCCCTTTTGTCTCTCTTTTCTGTCTTTTGCCATCCTCTTAACTGCCCACTCCTGTGCCGTGACCGCGTGGTGGGGGAGTGATGTTCCCCACAATGATAATGAAAAACCTATTTCCATTCCACTTCAGTTCCCTGGCACCCCCAGTACCATCTTTAGTGCCATCTCAGCAGCAGACATTTCATTTATGGAAATTCGGAGTGTTTGTTCCTTCTCTGAACACGACCCTGAGTAGTGGTGTCATTGCAGAAGTGCTAACTGCAGCCAGTACCTCTTGGAAAAGCACTGAATTGCTTTGCTTCTTCATTGTGAGTCACTAATTTTATTTTCCCCTAACGCTGCGTGGAGCTTCTCTGGTTCTGCAGGTCACCGGAGCCTTGTAGCTGCAGCCAAAAGCGTTTTAAATGGTCATTGTGCAGTGCAGCAATGCCATCAATCTCCCGTGCCATTATTTTATCTAGAAAGTTGGATTTGGTATCCATTTTCATATTTAAAGCAAAATTACTGGCAGGCTGCCATATCGTGTGAGGCACAGAGAGCGGGAACTTGTTCATAAAGGTTTATTGTGAGTGTGACTATTACCTACTGGTTTGGGATACTTTTCAACAAATCAAGACCTGCTGGTAGCCAAGTGGGTTCTGAACAGGGCCTTTCTCCTGAACTGGTCTTATTTTATTCTTTTGTTTCCAAGCCTGTCTGTAGTCTAGCTCTGATAATGATTAGATGTTTTTAATTGAAGTCTCATCAGCATCAAATGCTGGCTTGCCCAGAAATACCTTCCTTTTTGGCTTATATATGTATATGAAAAAGAAAAGAAGAAAAAACTCAGAAAATAATAGTGGAATGTAAGTCTGGGGCATATTGAATTAATTTCCTGTTCCACTTCTGCATCAGCTAACCAGACAAATAACCAATTTGTTAAGGGCTCTGCTACTTCCTTCAATCACTTGCTCACAATATGCTTCTTACATTTTATTTCCTGGTTTTTCCATTTCAATTCCTTACATCCCCTGCAGGTCTCTCTGTTTTGGTGCCAACAGCAACATACCCAGGGAGGGAGGGCAGGGTGTGATCCTCCACCTCCCAGCAGCCCCATCCGCCCTCTGCCACGCGCTTTTTCTGCAGGGACACGGAGCTGTTTGATGCACATCCCTTTGGGACTCCAAATTAAGGATCTCCCTGGTGCTGTGTCTTCATTGCATGGCCTCGCCTTCTTGGTGGCAGCAGGAATTGCAGCTGTTGTAAGGGGGTTCCCAGTTTACTGAGCTGTTTTGGAGAGCTCTGAAATGGGAATATCACCATGGCATGGCAGAGGGAATGAGGGAGATACGGAATCACAGAATGGTTTGGGTTGGAAAGGACCTTAAAGCCCATCCAGTTCCACCCCCTGCCATGGGCAGGGACACCTTCCACTGTCCCAGGCTGCTCCAAGCCCCATCCAACCTGGCTTTGGACACTTCCAGGGATCCAGGGGCAGCCACAGCTTCTCTGGGCACCCTGTGCCAGGGCCTGCCCACCCTCTGTGTAAAGAACTTCTTCCCACCATCACGTGTCAGGGTCTGTACTGGGAGCAGGATTAGCAATCCTAACACAGGGCTTTCATTATTTTCCTCTCCTGCTGCATGATGGATTCCTTTGGAGACTGGTATAGTGCTGGGTAACAAAGTATGATGTGGCTTTTTGCTCCGTTCAGTGTATTTTGTGGGCTTATATTTGTGTTTAGGAAATTGATTCTGGACACTCTGCCAGGGATGTCATTCCAGAGAAATGGAAGCAACGAGGAGAAAAAACCAAGCAGCACTCTGGGTTTCTGGGTAAACTGCCTTAACTGCCAAATGGTTCCGTGCAGAGACACAATCCTATAGGAAAATCTGTAAGAAAAATAAAGATGTGTAACCTGAGAAGTCTGGAGCAGAAGTTGCAGGGGGTTCCAGTGTTCTCTGATGGAGAGGGGAGGAAGAACAACCAGTCAGTTGCAGTCTTGTGGTGCATAATAAATATTTTATTACCACAGACTATCATTTAGTTCCTAAACAGCACGGGACAGACTCTGCCCTCGGATGATGTCCCCACATTTGTGACTCCACGAATATCCATGGCTGAGGATGGAATTTGGATCACACACTGCAAAATCTGCACATAAAATATTCAAGAGCCACATAAGAAAACTCTCCAGGCTGGCACTGTGCTGGTGCATGTTAGGGCAGCAGTTGTTATGAATGTAATGGTATTTTGGGGTTGACCATAAAAATACTTTGGCCTAAGGCTGGAATTCGATAAATAAGATGAATTGGACCATTTCAGTGCTGATACAGTTTTGATACATGTTTTGAAACACACTACAGCCTTGGCTGTCCAAAGAGGGGTGGATAGAAAATGCTGATGTATAGGGTGAGCTTAGTAGGTGCAGTGGGTTAAAAAATCCTTGTGGGGGTGGGGAATAACTTTGGCAACTTGTTACCATTTGAGTTTCTTTTTTGCCAGGAAGCCAGAAAGTCGGTGGGAAACTGGGGAGGGAATACGCGTGAAAAGCAGCAGCAGAAATCTCCTCATTTTCTGGTAATTGTGAGCTTTCAGACCAGCTACCACAGTAACTTTTACTTTCTGGTTTTCCTGCTGTCATGCAGTAATAATTTTAAATTTGTCATGCTGGAGGGAGAAGCCAATATCAAACTGAAAATGAAGTCAACGGTTTTGATTGGAATTGAAAAGGAAGTGTTTCCTGCTTTAAGCTAAGTTTTAATTTAACCTAATTACACAATAATGCAATCGGTGTTTAGTTAATCATGAAAGGTGAGAACTCAGCAGCAAGGCAGGAGGCACATCCTCGCCCAGCACATGGTGTGAGCTCCGCGGGTTGGCAGGGAAATATGGAATTCCTGGCTTTACAGGTTCACGTCTGAGTGCCTCTCCATGTCCCTTCATGTGCTTTTCCCTCCGGGACTTTCCCGGAGCTGTGTTTAATACAGAACTGCTAGGACACCCGTGAGTTATGGGATAATAATTCCGTGTCAGATACTGTGAGAGTGAAGCTTATTTTACAAGAATGCCCTTTGATGGAAGTAGGGCCCCTAATTCAAACTTGAGTGCGTTTTGAGAGACATCTACATGCACACAATAAAATCCAGGGAGAACAATTTGCATAGAAAAGCCAGGAAGCAGCTGGGCTCACAGACAGCTCAGATTTTAGGGGTGGTTTTCTGGGGGAACAAGGGAAGAGTCACGCAAAAGAATTTAAATCCAGGCCATTTTGCAACTTTTTTGTAATATTGCATATGTTGGAATAATTTTTAAGAACGCAGCTGTGTGCTGGCTGCCGAAACCAGGTGGTTTTACCTTACATTAATATTTAGATTGTTGTTCTTTGTAATTACCAGCCAGCAGTAATGGTAACAGACACTTACTTGTCTGGGTCATGTATGTATGTATTTGCTCTTACTTTAAATTCTTTCCCATAGATACAATTCAGCACAATCAATGCCAACAAAATTATTTTGAAAGCAGATTAGATTAAATATCTCATCCCTTACTGAGCTTCCCATTGGCATGTGAGACAATCCTTAGAGAATTAAGATTTGTTTCAGGGACAGAAATGCTCACATGAGATTGCACAGCCTCTTGCTGGCCATTTTTTCTTTAAATATTTGACAGAAGTGCCTGGCCAGGCTAAATTCAGCCGTTTTTATACTTGGGGAGGTTGATAACTAACACCAGAGAGGAAAAAAGTGTCTGGGAAGTGTTTTTCTGTACAAGCTCCTAAGTGGTTTTATTCCAGGTTGTCTTGCTGGTGACTTGGGGCTTTCCTAGAAGGATGTCATGGATCAGAGTCACGGAATGGTTTGGGTTGGAAGGGACCTTAAAGCCCATCTAGTTCCAACCCCCTTGCACTTCCCCCTTGCCAGGCTGCAGNGAATGGTTTGGGTTGGAAGGGACCTTAAAGCCCATCTAGTTCCAACTCCCTTGCACTGGGCCAGGCTGCAGGTCGGGGAAGTGTCGGGGTGGCAGAGCTGTGTGTGAGCTGGGCCATTCCCAAACCCCTGCTGGCCGGGATCTGTGTTGGGAGTATCTAATATTGGGGTTGATTTTAAGTGGAAGTGTGCTACTGTTTGGTGCTGATTTAGGCAAATCCCTGCCCTCACAGAGCCAGGAGGATGTTTTGAACAGGGAGATGAAAGGATGGTGTGGGCAGCCATGGATTAGGGTGATGGGATTTGCACCCTGTGCTGCTCCCCAAAGTTGCAGTGCAGGGAAGGCAGAACGGCCTCATCCCCTCGTTCTTCCCCATCTCCTGGACACTGTGAAGCAGCAACCCCATCATCCAGAGGCCTGCCCACACACACACCTGCTGATGAAACTGTGATAGCACTGCTGGGTTCACTGATGGCACTTGGAAATGAGCCTTTCTTCCCTGGATTTTGGTGGAACTGCCTGGTGTCCATCCCGTGCCCCTCTCCGCAGGGGTAGAGCCAGGTCTGGTCATGCACAGCAGGTGTCTGAGGGATTTGGAGCTCAAAGTCTTGGAGGCAGGATCCTACCTGGTCTTACATTATGTTAATGCAGGTAGGTGCAGATTTGTGCCTAATAAATGTAAAGTCTCAGCCTCGCCCTGCTCTGCCTGTGACCAATCCATGGTTTTTATAATCAAGAATAAGTCCCAAGACTGGAAAACTGCCCACCAGAACGCTCTGATTCCAGATGGTTTAGGGTGATAATTTTGTATAGGTGTATTAGGGTGATTTGGTATCTTTGCCACTTCATGTACCTATTGTAGCAAGTTATTTGATGGAAAATGAGCGATGCTGTGAGTCTGGAAATAAATTTTTGGGGGTTTCCTATTGTTACTGCTTTTGTTGGGTTTATTTAAACCAGGAGTCACCCTTTTTTAGCGATTCATTTCCCCAGCCCAGCAGAAAAGGGAAGGGGGACGACACAGTCAACAGTGCATTGAACAGTGCAAGAACAGTCTTCAATGCATTTTAAATAAGTAGACCCCCAAGAAAGAAGCAGTGGTGCATAATTACATTATCCTGGCCACAAAAGTTGGGCTGTTCCCGCTGCAGGCGGGTTATTTAACACCTGGTGAGCATAAGTGAGTGCCCTGCTGGGCTCGGAGGCTGGCGCTGACTCTGGGGTTCACATCCACTCCCTAGCAGCAATTTCTCAGCTTCTGAGATGTTTCTGCCTGGGCTTTGCACCAGGAGTTCCTGTAGCTCTGCTGCCTCTCCTCTGTCCTTGCCCTCCCTCTCCTGTACCCTCCGTGCACTTCCTTCAGAGGAGAGGCTGCGTGGAGAGGCAGGAGCTCCTTTCCAGATTGCTGTCTCCTAAATTAAAGCAAGCCAAATCGATTTGAATATTACATTTGCCTGCAAGGACCTCCTGCTAATTTCTGTGTTTTTCACAATTGCGTTTTCCTGGTTTTGTTTAGTTTTTTTCATCTTTATCACTTCCCTGCTGCTGACTAAAGGAGCTACACAACAGGGGAAAGTGTGACTAACTCACTGCCTGCACAGGGGAAAGAGTGAGGCTGCTTCTACACATGCTGGTGATAAATGCACAGAGTAAACAGAATGGAAAAGTGGAGAAAAACAGCTTTTTTCCCCCCCCCCAATCTCTTTTTTTTTTAATAGCAATGTTAGTCATTCCTTCCAGCAAGTACAGGTTAAAACAGTTTCCATCATGAGACTTCTTGCAGGAGAAGCAGTAGCAGCTGAAAATTTGTGCTTCCTTCTGAAATTGTTTTTAACATCTCTTGTTGTAGGAAAGTCCAAAAAATGTTTTTCTTCTTATTTTCAGTGTCTCCTTTGGTTTGACAGCAAGTCACAGAGATGCAATTTTCATCCTTCTCCCATGTCCTGTGTCAGCTTGGCAGCTATTCCCTATCTCAGCTGGCAGGGAAAGCATTTAATCAACGGGAAAAGGGCAGGGGGATTCACCCAGGAATAGGTTTGAAACTGGTTTTAACTTTGCTTGAAAGGGAGTAGATTCCAGATGACATGGTCCCTTTAATTAGGGGATAGCGTGCCATTGTTTTAAAGCCTGCTGAAATCAGTGGAAAGATGCCATGGACTGCAAAGGGCTCTGGAGCAGGTCCAGTCTCCTTTTGTGGCATAGAAGTGATTCTTCAACAATTTAAGAGCTTGGGGGGGCTGAATCAGAAGCCAACAAGTGACCTGCTCATGCTATTAGGTCAGGAAACACAGGTCTGAGATCAGCCCCCACTGATCCAGGTGCTAATGAACAGCCCTGTTTTCCCTTCATGAAGTGTTACAGCAGACCTGCTTTCCTATTTTTCCTCCGAGTATCCCAGCACGGCTTCGGAAAGGGAAGGGAAATCTAATTTGTGTGTAAATACAGTATTGTGGTGTTTGTTTAATGCCTTTGTTTGCTTTGAAAGTTCGTCCCGTGCTAATGAATTTACAAAACCTACATTATCCATAAAACTGTCGCTGGTGCAGAATCCTGCAATAACTCAGATAACGTATTTAAACCACGAGTGAGTTTGCTCTATCCTTGAGTTGATAAATTGTGTAGCTTCATTTGGTAGGAATCAGCAATTTTATGTGGCAATTAATTTTAACGGCAGTAGGGAGCCAAAGGACTAAATTTTTATCCTTGGTTTTCTGCACATGTAGGGGAATATCCTCGTGTTTACTGTGCAGGTTGCTGCCCTGGGATGCAGTGTGTGTGCAGGGAATGTCGCTTTACAGGCATTACGGCCACGCTGCTCCAGCTCACAGTCCAACCCTCCAGATAAACCATTTTGGGGATTTCTCGTCTCTTAAAATATGTCAGAAAGAGGGCAGATGGCCAAAAAAAATCCCTCCCCAGGATCTGCGTTGCTCTACCCCCCTCTCTGCTGCATGAACTTGCTGGTTGGCTTTTTTATTGTGTAAGTCACCACCGTCAGGGGTGATGCCAAAATCCTGAACTTGGAGTCAGAGAGGAAGAGATCAAGTTTTTCTGAAGTGATTCCCATTGTTTGTTTTGCCTTTGCTGGTCTCTGATATCCAGCCTGGAAACACCCCGTTTGTACAGTTGGCTGGGAAACTGTAATTGTGTAGGATCTGATCTGGGAACCAGGAAAGCCTTAATTCCAGTCTCAGCTCCTGCCACCAGAGTTGCATAGTGGAGCAAGTCATTTGACTTGATAATTTATGTCTGTGACACTGACTGCATCCTCAGCAGCGTGCAAAAAGCACCGGAGTTCCCCTAAAGCTAAAATTTGTCTTTTGGCAATAAAAAATGCCAAGGGAGGTAATTTGAAAGGGGTTTATTTATGATACCCTTAGCTAACATCCACATTTTGGGGTTTTGCCGTTTGTGAAAGGGGCTGGAGAGATTTGGGGGCATTGCTGGGAAAAACCAGACAGACATCATTGAACTCATGGGGCAAATCAGGGTTTTATCATTGAACCAAAGGTGTTGGTCTCCCATCCATGCCCGTGGAGCCATTGGTGTCTCCGTGGGTGCCACTGGTTTGTCTGTGGCTGGGTGTGGGTTTCCAACATCATTTGTGGTACAGCAGTTCCCAGAGTGGAGTGATGGCTCCAGAATGAGGTTCAGGGAAGTTATGAACAAGGTCGTGAGCCTGATGGAAATTTCATTTTGTTCCATATTTATTCTGCTGTTTGGGGTTGCACGGAGCTACTGGTCTGTAAAATGAGGTCGCAGCCAGGAAAGAAAGTTTGGGAGCTGCTGCTTTAGAGTTTGGGTTGAAATTAATTATTTGTATACCTTAGAGGGTTGCATTGGTTTTTAAACAAGGCGGCTGGGTTAGAAAGCAGTGGGAATTCGTTGTGAAACACTTTGTGTGATGGCCAGCACTTGAACCTTGCGCTCCCTTGGTGTGCCACCAACCAGAAATTTCAAATTGGCTGCTCAGAGTTGGCTGTGTAGTCACCCAGATATTTCATCACGTTATTTCAGAAATCCCGGTGGCTCCAGATGATCCAGGGCCATGGAGGCGTTCATTGTAGTGGCAGTTGGAGGAGTTGGTCGGGTGTAGCTTGTGTTGTATCCCCACATGTTTAGACAGGAGAAAGGTGGGTGTAGAAAGGAGGGCTGGCCAGACTAATACTGGTTTGGGAAGGAAAGGTGGAACCCATGTGGAACTGGATATGAAAAATGCAATACCAAAGGTGTCAGCTTAGTGTCTTCACAGGAAAATATTCTCTTATTTTTTCCAAGATGAAAACACCCATGAAGTAATACTCTTTAAAAAGCTGAGTCCTCCTCAAACACAAACTCAAAATGCCGATAATTTGCAGAAAGGAAAATCTTTATTTTCATGCAAAAAACCTGTGGGCTGTCTGGAAAGCAAAAACCTGATAAAACAGCTGAGCCAAGTGCTTGAAAGTGCTTTTCAAGGGCATTTCTCTGTCCAGGTGCTTGCATACGCTTTCCAAGGGGGATTTCTCTGTTGAGCTCCTTTTCCTGATAGCTTCCCCATCACCCATTGCCCCCTCTTTCTGCCGTGAGCTCTCTGATGTCCCCACCATCCCCCTGGTCTCCTGGTTCAGTGTTGCAGGATTATTTTCAAGGTGAATGTTTATATGCAGGCTGTGTTCATGAGAATGAGTCATCTGTGTAGTTTTTGAGTCGTGAAGTGCTGATTCTGGACATATATTTGTTTTTCTATTTGCTGCTCCCTTCCGAAAAAATCCCAAACAAATATTTTAAGGTGTTCTGCTTAGGCTGGAATTGCTAATTCTTTTTCAAATCACTTTGCTTTGGGGATATTTGGTGGAGGGAGGAAGAACAGCCCTCCCTCATCAACCATCCCTGCCCCAGGGGTGCCACGTGGGAAGCTGCAGGTTGCTCCTGCTACTCCAGCTGCAAACTCAGCATTTGAAGGAGAAATTTCGCCTCATTTTTATGGTTTGACTTCTGACTTTATTGTTGCATGTTCTGAGTTCCAAGGAGGAAAATAAATAGCAGGAAAGGAAAGGAGAGTAGGGTTTCCGTATGCTTCCTGCATCTTGAGGAGCCGTGCTCCATGTTAGCTGCTGATAAGGAGGTTTTAAACCCACAGGTTTTAAAACACGGTACATGGTTAAGCACCAGGGAAAATAGACGCATTTTTTTTGTCTCTAAAATAGCCATTCCCTGGCGAAGACTGTGACATTTGGAACACCTCTGCTCTGGAGACAGGCTGAGAGAGCTGGTGTTGTTCAGCTTGGAAAGGAGAAGGCTCTGAGGAGACCTTGGAGTCCCTTCCAGTATCTAAAGGCTCTCCAAGAGAGCTGGAGAGGGGCTTTGGAAAAAGGCCCAGAGTGACAGGACAAGGAGGAATGGCTTCAAACTGACAGAGGGCAGAATAAGATTAGGAAGAAATTCTTCCCTGTGAGGGTGGTGAGGCACTTGAAGCCCAGAGAAGCTGTGGCTGCCTCATCCCTGGAAGTGTCCAAGGCCAGGCTGGAGAGGGCTTGGAGCACCCTGGGATAGTGGAAGGTGCCCCTGCCCACGGCAGGGGCTGGGAATGAGATGAGCTTTGAGGTCCCTTCCAGCCCAAACCATTCTGTGGTTAGGCTGTAGCTCTCTGTGTGCATGTGCAATGCTGCTGGTCAAGGTTTGAATAAAACCACTTCATCCATCTCTCACTTCAGTCAATAAAACATGTTTCAATTAGGAAAGCCTCACGTCCATCCTGTGCTCGGTCAGATGCACCTTCCTGATCCTCAGGAAGGGCAGTGTTCATGGCTCAGTCCCCACTCAGCTCTGAAATGCTGGAGCTTCCTTATTGCTCCCTCCTTCTCTCCCCTCTTCATCCCCCAGTTTCAGCCTACTCTTGAGAGCCCTGCACTTTTAGGGAACTGAAGAAATCCATCTCCTGCGTTCCTTTGGCGACACCATGACTGTGGGTGCAGATGCTCGTGTTCAGAAGTCCCAGAGCTCCTCCTTGGCTCGCAGTAGGTCCACGTTCACGTTGATTCTGTATGAACCCCAGCCCATGTGACCGTTTCCCCTGCTGGCACTTCAGACAGTGCCTACGAGTGTTGGCAGCCGCGGCACCGGCGCTGCTGTGGGCTGCCCCAGAGCAGTGATTGTGTTTGCCTGCTCCCTAGCAACTTGGTGTGCTGGTTCAATTACAAAGGGCTCGGAAAAACGCGCTCCATCTGGTTTTCCAACCCCAGATGCGACCACCCCAAAGAGTGATCTAATTCTTCTCTATATAGACTCGAAAACTTCTCACCAGTTGGTGGTGCGGGAAATCAAATGAGAGTCCTTAGGAGCAATAAGATCCACATGCTGGCCTAATTGCACATGGAGCTACACTGCTGCTCCTGCTCCAGTGTGTTTGCAGCGCTGCTCTCAAAGGCGTATTGTTAGGCGAGGGGAAAACCCACAAATCTTAATTTGAGAAATAATTTAATGTGGGCCAGTAATTAGCTATTCATGATAGGGGCCCCTTCGTGTCTGGTGTGGTGTGTAAGGAGAAGGCAGGCAGGGCTCGCGGGCAGCCTTGGTCTGTAGGCCAGGGGATGTGGAAAGGGATAGGATCTCATCCTGCTTTTCAGTACAGTCCTTTTAGTCTACATTAGATCATCTGAGAGTGTTATTCTTGTTTTAATGTGGTTTGGGTTTTTTTCAAATTAAGACCGAAAAAATGGTGCTGCTTTCCACCTCTGCAGACTGAATCAGGATAGGACAAGGGGGAATGGTATTAGACTAAAAAAGGGGAGATGTAGGTTAGATGTTTGGAAGGAGTTGTTCCCTCTGAGGGTGGGGAGGCCCTGGCACAGGGTGTCCAGAGAAGCTGTGGCTGCCCCTGGATCCCTGGAAGTGTCCAAGGCCAGGGTCTTGGACAGGGTTTGGAGCAACCTGGGACAGTGGAAGGTGTGGAAGGGTGGAGCTGCATCATCTTGAAGGTCCCTTTCAAACCAAACCCCTCTATGATTTTGTGATTGTGGGGAAGGAGAGGCAGAACCCAAACTCTGGGGAGTTACTGAGGAATGGGAGAGTATCACACAACCTTGACCAAATGCTGAAGCACAACATTTCCTCCCTCCTCTGTTCTGCGGAAGATGCCGTCCTGTAATTCCTCGTCCGGGAACTTTTGTTGGCTTAGGGCTTGGGATCAGACCCTTATCATTTTAGGCTTGTCCCGAGGCGCCAGCAGCTCGCCCTGCCTGGCCAGCATCGCGCTCTTCCACGCGCGAAGAGCCGGCGAGGGAAAGCCTGAAACCGGCTTCCCGCGCGCTTATGACTTCAGACCGCGTTTCAGCGAGGGGGTGCCAGCCTTAAGCGCTCGCTCCATCTCTTGGAGCGAGCCCTGGCCCTTCAGCGGGGGGTGTTTTCCGTCGGGGTTTCCTGTGGGAGCCCCGTGCCGCGCACGGGAAGCGCAACCGGGCCCGTGGCCATCGGCCTCCCGGGCGGGCGAGCGGAGGGAGCAGTGCCAGCCCCGGGCCGAGGGCAGGAGAGCCCCGGGCAGCCACGGGGGGTGAGCCCTGCTGCCCGCCCGCAGGAAAAATAAAAAAAAAGCTGCAGAAAGGCACGACCCCTTGGGACCCGTGTTTTGTCAACAAATCAAGCGGGCGCTATTTTAAGCCGCTATGTACCTCACGCTTCCTGTTTTTCAGAAGAAACTTCTTGTTTTTTTCGCTTTTATGTTGACGGATTTATTTTAACGGCTTGTTCCTGAGCCCAGTGTGAAGGACTTTTCCCTCCCATGAGGAAGGAGGGAGGCTCCCTGGGGTCTGCCAAGGGCAAGGACACCCTCATCCCCCTCTCAGGGGTCACTCGGAGGGTTCCTGGATGCACCAAGGGGACTCGAAGGTGGGCAGCCGTGGGGTGGCTGTCGAGGGGACGGTGCTAAGCTGAGCCATGTGTGGTTCTCTTTCGAGGAGCAGTGGCCTAACCAGTAAGGACAAAGTAAATAGTGTTCATTTCCTGCTGACCTTTTAACACCAACAGATGTTTTCTCTTACAAGTACCATAGGCCACTTCAGTCCCTGACCTCATCAAGTGGGCTGCTGCCGTTTTCATGCTCGGCAGTCTGTAAAACTCCTTATTTAACCTGTTTTGCTGAGACCTGCCTGCAGAAGTGGATCTCCTGCCTCGGGCAGGACCTGTGTGCATTTAGTGTTTCTGACTTTCTTTTCTCTGGATGGACCAACCACTTCCTCCTGATTTTTGTCCTCTGTGGAGGATGGCAGATGTTTCCTGTGATGGGCTCTATCAGGCAGCTGGGGGAAGTGAGTTTCCCTTTAGAATGTTTTCCCTAGCCATCCTTGCACAGGTTGGATTTGGAACCCCGTGGCTGGAGCAGTAAGTCCATCACCCTTACCCCTCTTTGTGGTGGTCGAGCAGGATGACTGGGATCTTAGAATCACCTCCAAGCTCAAAAAGTAAAAGAATGACAGTGCTGGAGCTGGGTCCTTCATCAGTGTGGAGCCATCCTGGGACCTTCTGGTGCCTTCTCCTCTCTGCCCCACACGTCTTGGTCCTGCCCAAGGGAATGAAAAGGATTTCAGCTCCATCCCAGTCTACTCTGCTTGGAGATCACATTGGTTTTGCTTTTTTGCTGTGCTGTCTTCCACCTTCCCACATCACCTGTGGATGGTGCTGGGTGGGGATCTCTGCAGGAACTGAAGCAGTTTGGAATGCAAATGTGGTGGGAAGAGCAGTTAAGCTCTCATTCTTGGCATGGGCCGAGGGAACATCAGAGATGCCTAGTTCATCCAGGAGACATTTAAAGGTGATTTCTCTGGTGGGTTTCCTGGCCAGAGCCTGTTTTCTTCTGCCAGTCCTGCCTGGAGATGACGGGAGCAAGCTCTGCAGTGAGGTAATGGAGGAGGGAAATGTGGAGGCTGACTGGAGCGTGTGCCATCAATTCTTTGGAGACCTTTCCCTTTGGTGAAGAGCCTTTTTCTTTACTTGACATGGCAGTAGCGTCTCATGGGATGTCATCAAGCAGGATGAGGTGTCTCTGTGTCTGGATGCAAAAAGCCCCATGTGGTGCCTATGGGCCAGTTTGTTTGCTGTGCTCTGTGGTGCAAAGCTTGTCTTGGGTTAGTGACATCCAATTCAGAGAGCAAATCCCAGAATCCTACATTGGTTTGGAAAGGACCTTAAAGCCCATCCATTTCCACCCCCTGCCATGGGCAGGGGCACCTTCCACTATCCCAGGGTGCTCCAACCTGGCCTTGGACACTGCCAGGGATCCAGGGGCAGCCACAGCTTCTCTGGACACCCTGTGCCAGGGCCTCCCCACCCTCGCAGGGAACAATTTCTTCCTAATCCTTTCTTTACCTTTCAGGTGGGGGACATTGGAGATATGAATAATTAGCAGTACGATTTTCAGTTCCTGGAAAGGGATGTGTGTTAATCCAAAGTTCACAGATTTACCTTTATAGACTTCTTTTTAATAGCATACTGAACGTAAGTTGATAGATACTCCCAGGTTGTCGCTTGTTGGGTTTTTTGCCTTTTCCCTAAAGATATATTTTGTTTTGTATTTGTTCTTTCAGTACTCTCCATTTGTACGTGGTGAAAGACGTTCAGAAGTTTTACTTCATGAGTTGTGATTCTATCCAAGAGCAGCATTTCTGTGCAGGACAAGGGGAAACAAACACTCTCAGAGTCAGGTTACCCTCCTTTTCCTGTTCAATCAAAAAGAGAAGAATGCAAATTCTTAAAAATTCCTGACTACTACCCAAACATTACCATTTTTAGAGTTTAAAGTTTAGAGAAAATGACTCACAGGCACTTTTAATAAAGGATTGCTCAAAATAGAGTGGAGTGTGATTCACATTAACATACGAAGACCCAAGAGAGGCAACAAAGAAGCCTTTAACCTGATACTCATCCCCATGAGGATATTGGGAAGGGGATAGTTGGGATTCCCCTCACGGCACCTGGCATTGGACGAGCAGCGTGCAGGGAATTCTTCCCATCTTGTTTGTTGGGTTTTATTGCTCAGTGTAATTAGGCAGTGCCTAATTGTTGTAGGCAACCCTGAAGATGACACCTTTGAGGCTGAGGTGGAAGCAAGTCTGCAGTTGGGTGCCTTTGCAAACACGCCTGCCTTTTGTTCCCCAGCACTGAGCACGTGTCCAGCACCACACTGGGCTATTCTGAATTTTAGGGTCACCATGGCAAGAGAGATGTCCCATCCACAGCAGTGTGCTGCCTGGAGGGACTCGGAGTGAGGAGCCAGAGCTGGCTCTACCTGAAAGCAAGGAGCACTCACAAAAAGCTTGTAACACAACCCTTGTGAGAAGAATCGTTTAACAAATAGCCAGATAATCTAGTTTGCCTTTTCCACGGTGTTTTAGTTTGCCCTGCACTGGCAGTCAGCCTTTCCCAGGTTTAACCTTGCAAAGAAGATTTTATCTTGCCAGTCTGCAGAGGTGGCTGCTGGTTGTGGAAGGCGTCCCTGACTTACCGAGTGGATTAGTGGGCAAAATCGATTTTTCTTGGTACATTCATATGCTGAAAAGCAACATAATAGCGTCTGCTTTGCTTCCACGCCAGCGAGGGGGAAGTGCCCCAACATGTGCTGGAGACCCTACACCAGTCTGAGAGGCATCTGAGTGTTCTGGACCATGTCCATCACCAGTGTAATTCTGACGGCATCGTTTTGGCTGACTGAGCAGGACCTGCAGAAATGCCTTAGGTGCACGTGCTGATGTATATTTTGTGGCTGTCTCTCCTTAAGTGCTGAACATTCCCCCTGAGCTATGAGAGCAAAGACCTTCCCCGTGCTCCTTGCAGCTTCTTCAGTTGATATATGGTGTTTCCCCTCCTTTTTGTCAAAGTGTCCTCTGTCCCAGAGATAATGCAATTGCTATTCAGTGCCGTGCAAATACTCTTTTGTATTTGTATCTCTTTTCTATTTAATTATAGTGTATAAATGTCCTCGGTAAATTTGATAAGTTGGGTGAAGGATATTGATTTTTGAGTCTCTTGTGTGCTGGGCTCCTTGTAGTAGCAGCAGCCGTTCCCCAGGCCTGTTTCCCGAGGAGGTTTTGAAGGTTCAGTGTTTAAGTAGCTATGGATAACAAAGGAATTTCTTTCTCTACAATCACATTTGATCTGCTGATTGCAGGGTTTAAGACCAGAGAGAAAACATGAGTGTTGGGTGCTTTGTTTTTTAAAGCCTTAGACTCACATCATCTGCAAAAGCAGGTGGGAGGGGAAACCAAGAATAGAGCCATTGCCTTAATTCCTGTAAATAAAGCCACCAGCTTCGGGATGAAATGAGGGAGGGATGCACCCATGGTCGGAGGAGGTCCTGGGGGGCAGTGGGAGGACCCTGGAAGTGTTCAAAGGCAGGTTGGATGGGGCTTGGAGCAAGCTGGTCTAGTGGAAGGGGGTTGGAACTAGACAGAGTGTAAGGTCCCCTCCAACCCAAACTGTTCCGTGATCCCATGATTCTGTGACTTGCAGCTGGGCAGGGCCCCCCTCACCCCTCCATCACCCCGAGGCTGATGACAGGGCAGGAGGGGCAGGAGAGACCAGTGGGTGTGCGGGGAGACGGAGAGGAGGGGAGGGAATTTGCAGGGTTAAAAGGGGAGGACCAACGGTCTATTTTTAACTGCAGTTTTGAATGTGAAGTGTCACTGATGTTAAAAAAAGCTCCTGGTAAATGGTGGTGGGGAAGATGCAGGCGATAGTGCAAAGCCAGCTGCAGCTTTTTGAACTGTTCGCTGATGTTTGTGAGGAGGCTGCAAACACTTGGTTCGTGGTGATGTCTTAATTTTCCTTTCCTCAGCCCCAGGTCTCCCTGCACAAGTGACTTTCTTTAAACAGTGCTTAGCTCTCAGCCTCCTAAGATTATTTTTGTTCTTTAAGAGGCAAAGAAGAGAAGAATACAGATATTTGTGCACTTTCCTTTTGCACTTGCCTTCGTCACGTTCTCTTGGAACATAAAATGTTTTCTTTTTTTTTTTTTTTTTTAAATGCTGAAAATTGGACGCTGATTTTTTTTTTCTGGCTAATTTCCATGTATTTCTCAGACAGGATTTTTTAGCCTTGATCTATAGTGCAGGCCTGTGGCTGTTCTTGCTAAAAGTTTGATCCCACCAGGGCTTTCATTATAAATCCTTATTTTCAGTAGCAAATTGCTTTCTGCAAATGTCACCTCTCAGAGGTTCGGGTGGGTAGGGGGGCACCGTCCCTGCATTGCCAGGCCCCACACCTCTCGGCCATCCACCCCCAGCTTCCCCGGGATTTGGGAACGCGGGGATTCGGCGCGTTTGCTGCTGGCTGCACTGAGGCAGGAGGCTGGAGCCATTGCTGTCACGCCAGTGATCCGTGGGATAATGCATCCCCGAGTCGTGGCCGTTTCTGTCTATTGTGTCACCGATCCGCGCATTAAAGGGACCCCGAGTAGGTGTTGCTACAATAAACCCTAACAGCTCTCTAGGAGCCGTCACAGTTCATTGCATCAATAATCTGTGTATTAAGGCGTCCCGAGCAGGCCTGGGCACACAATGGACCGTTATGGCTCCAGATGAGCCTGTATAAATTTAGGTCAATAACCTGAGTGTAGTTAAATCCCAAAATTGCCCTGCTACAGAGAGCTGGCAAGGCTCAGAAGAAAGATGTGTAGATTATGCAAACCTGGTTGGTTGCAGAGGACGCTCTTGACTAAGGGTTGGTGGTGGGAGAATTATTTCATCTTACTTACTGCTAAATCTAAACCTCTCTCTGCTCACTTGGCTCCCTCCTTCCCTCTCCTTTCACTCGGTGCGAGCGATGCTGGAAGAGCAGCAAGGGAGAGGCAGGGATGGAGGGATGGGAGGAGCGGGGAGGAGGCAGTGTTCCGCAGTTGAGCCGTCCCGGAGCCGGCCCGCATCCCGACGAGCTCTTTCCCACGGGACTTCATGGAAACACTCACATATTTCCATCCTGCCTGTGCCTGTGCCTGACCCTGTGGAGCTCAGTATTGTCTGGAGCATGGGTTTTTCAGGCAGATCCCCGGGGGCTCCCCAGACCCTTGATTACTCCAAAAGCCACCCTCCATCCTCATCGCCGACCCATTTCGTGATCCAAGCCCTCCTCGGTGCTTGATGCCCCAACACCTGGCTGGGCTCTTCTCCTCTCCGCTGTTCTTTGCATCCTGCCCCTTCCTTCCTTTCTCATTTCCCTCAGACAAGGCCCTTTTGTGGGTAGGTGGAGGGAGAGGAATGCCTCCAGCGCAGGCCGGAGAGCCCGGTTCTCATTGTGGGTGTACGCCTGAATGGAGACGTAGCCTTGAACTCTTGAACTCTCTTTTTTTTTTTTTTTTTTTTTTTTTTGGTCGAGTAAGGCTGCTGTGTGCTGAAAACAAACAGGACTCACTCCGATGGAAAGAGATTGTATAGTGGGAACAGGTCTCAGACCACGAGAAACGGGGTTTTTCCATGTTTCCATTCTGAGAGTTTCCATTTGAGATTGTGCCAGCAGTTGGGCAGCAGAAGATGAATTAGCGGAGCTGTTAAAGGTATTACACGTGTTTCCCCCTTCTGAGACTTGTTAGAACATATTTTCTTCAGTGATAGTAATAAGTGTTACAAACAAAACACAGTTTTCCCCTTTGAATATTCCTTTACACAGAGCATCATCTACATTAAAAAAAAAGTACGTTAAGCAACATGAATAGCTTCAGGCTATTTTATTTCATGTTGCTAAATAAGTCAATGCAGATGAGTGCTTTTTATGTAAGAGCGGCTTGTAAATATAAGCGCTAAGATAAGGGCAAACTGTAACTCCAAAGATTTCCTGGAGACAGAAGAGTGTCACTGCTGCCTTTCACTATTCCCAGTCCAGGCAGAGATCCCAGGACAGAGATTCAAAAAGACTGAATTTGTGCCATGTGTGGAGGAGTTCAGTGTGCTGGAGGAAAGCTGAGTCTCCTGCTTTGCTGGGGCAGGAGGGGCTTCATCTTTGCTCTTCAGGTGAGCGAGGCCCTTCCTGAGTGAATGGTGGAATCTCCTGCAGGGCCTAAGGTTCCTCCTCTGGCCCTCAACTGGGATTTGAAGAAGTGGGCTGGTGTTATCTTCTCCTGGCACGTGTGGGTGCCCATGTAAGATTTAATTGTCTGATCCTGATTCCGGAAGAATTAAGAAATTGGGAGTGAAGGGTAGGATTCCAGACTTGGAGACGCTCCAGTTGTGTGTGCTGTAAGTCCGTAGGGCTGCGATGTGGGTGCCATCGTGTCCTTGTCACGTGAACCCGATGCAGAAGCACCTGGTTACAACTCGGGACGCTGAGTATTCCATGGCTTTGCCTGTAAGGATGCCCTCATCCTTCTTTTATTATTTCTTTCAATTAGGAGTGATACAGAGCCAAGGACTTGCAAGAGTGTCAAAGACAAGTGGTTGTAGGGCTGGTCCTGTGGCTTGGGGCACCGAAGGGAATGCGCTGATCCTAGGGCGGTTTGGGTTTGCGTTGCTGTGTTGCTGTTTTGAACTTTCTGTCGAGGAGGAATTCAGGAGTAACTTGTGAGTATTGCAGGAGTGTTTGCTGCGTGCAGATGTTCAGTCACACCCTGCAAGGCAGGAGCGCCAGGTGCTGCTGTGGTGCCTCTGCCAGCCCCGGGATCAGGGAGGGAAGTGGGCTTGGGGGGATCAGCAGCACGAAGTTGTGGGCATGGGAGAAACACGGGGATCCACAGGGACACAGGGGGTGTGTGTGGCAGGAGGGGGTACAGAGGTTGGGAGGATGTGGCTCCTGGCCCCATGTAGATTTTGTTATGCAGCTCACACTCAGGAAGTTTGGCCACCCTGATTACAAACATACGTGTATTTGGAGATGTATAGCAAGATATCTGCCTCTTTCCTAATTTGATTTGCATTTAGATGGGGAGAGGAAAACCACCGGAGCTGGGGAGTGGGTGGCTTTGTGTGGTTTCCTAGCCAGTAGAAGCTGAAAGGGATTTACAGTTCACATTTAGCAGTATTAGTAGTAACCAGAAGGAGACATCTGAAGCTAAGTGGCCATGTCCTACCTCTTGGCAGTGAGGAAGCTGGATTTGCCTTTGTTCGGCTCCAGAGATGGATGAGCTTTCCCCTCTAGCTCCAGAGATGGGTAATGGTGCCACGGCACAATTTGCAGTTGTTCTCTGTTAATCATGTTCAGAATTTAAAACATAAAGTGCTATTTGTGAGAGTGAAAAGGATGAAGTGTGCTGTGTTAAAAGTTGGGGGTCGAGAAGTGAACTGAACAAAACCAAACCTTGGAAGCAACAATAGCTGCACACCAAAGGGTTTATTTAAGCAGGACTTTTTTCATAGCTATTTCATCTTATTTTCCTCTTGTCCTTGCTCTTGCTTGCTCATCTATATGCAGCATATGGAAAGGTTGAAAAGTGGCAATTACTAAATGAGAGTCGACAGAAACTGTTCTCCAGCAGCTCCAGATGGGGTTAGTGATGCTGTTCCCAAGCTGCCGGCGCTTCACTCCGCAGTATAAAATGCCCTCTAATGGACAAGTAACTGCATAACTCATCCAACAAACCGGCAAATACTCATTTTTTCTCAGGATTTCTAATCTGCTGTGCTGATTTTGGTACGGGAGCAATTAATGGCTTGTGTGGAGAAGAGCTTTTGCTTACGCACGTGTGCAAGCAGCGAAGGTTCGCCTTTCTCCAGTGCTGATCTTTGCGATGGGTGCAAATCAATAATTAGTAATTTGAGGAATTTTGGTAAAACGTAGAATGAGATTCTGTTTTCCAGTATGGCAGGGACCCCTGGAGACTGTAAAATTATTTATGTATTGTTTCCTCTTGTTTTATTTGAAAAGTTAAGAGTTGTTTTCCAGCCATTTACGTGCTTCAGCAAGATCGGTGTTCATGTTATCAGCGTCAAATACTTAAAAAAAAACAAGATAAGAGAGGTTGAAGGAGGCCCATGATTAATTAGCAAATAGATTAGGCACTCTCGAAGCTAAGTGGATAATTGGGGTTCAGCTCCTGGTTATTGTTTTGCCCACCACCAGCCTCTGAAGGCTGTTGGTGCAGGGTAAGCAGAGCATCAGCCTGCTTCACTTCTGGTGCCAGAAAGAGAGATGACAGTTATTTTCTTTAAAGCAATTTTCTTGCTGTCTGTTGGGGTTGTTTGTTTGTATTTCAGCTTTAGGAATGAAAGGAGTGCCAGTTCTGGTATTTCCTAGTTTTACTTGAAAGCTCACGGAGGATCTGTGGAGGGCTGTTACTGCCTGACAAGGGAGCGTGTCTGGATCTTCTTCTCTCAAAGTCAAGAGCAAATCACTAATGTTGAAAATTGAAATTGGCAAAAGAAGTTGAAAATAAAAGGGATGTCTCACTCCCCTCTTTTTTGTACCATAGCTGTTGTGGCAACTTGAATATTGTTGTTTCAGTTGGTCTTCAGAATATCTGTCTGGCTGCTGAGAACCCGATCTGGAGAGCAGTTTGTAGCCTGACATACGATTCTTACCAAAACTTTTCTAAAAATCCAGTTCCAAACAAAAATCTCTTTCTTTATGCATCATTAAGATGGAGGGGAAGAAAAATGCTACAAACCCATATGTCTTTTTTCCCTCTGAAGGGCACCTATATATAATTGTGATTCCTCTTTTCCTGAGTCAACAAGTAGGTTTGATGGAGTAGAACTGCTGAGGGATAATCACTGTGACTTTCAATGTCTGTAAGGGATGCAGGATCAGGCTCTCTGTGTCATCTTTGAAGCCTCATTATTTTGGCAGAGTCTCTATTTCGCTGCATAGTGCTTTAAGATGTGGTCTGCATCATTATGGAGCGCGTTTAATTTAGCAGCAGATGTGCAGGCTCATATGCCATTATGGTACATTTTGTTCACTCATATAATAGCAAGTTACTCAAAATTGTTACCACTTCTTCAGCACCAGACTCGTACAGGGTGTTATTCACCTTTTCTGTGTGATGAGGAGTGGAAGAGCCCTTTGTGTGCCACCAGCAGGTGCTCACGTGGGAGTGCTGGCTCTCCATGAACACGTTTAACCTGCTGCCTCCCTGCTTTCCCTGCATCCAGGGAGTGCACCTTCCCCAGCAGGTTTTGGGGGAAGGCACCAGGTGGGCAGTTGAAGGGTAAGGTTTTGGTTGTCAGGTTTCTGGGCTGGAAAAGAAGCTGGACAAATAATTCTTCCTGCCACCCCCAGCAGCATCCAGGCATTCCCATGGAGAAGCCTTAACGCAGAACATCACCGAATGCTCTGTGGCAACAGAATCGTGGTAATAACTGCTAAAAACATTAAACCTAATTAAAAATGGCTTTGTAGCAAGAGTCCCGCCCTCACTGTTCTGAGGGTGATGATGGTCTGGGGGGGATGCAGACCGCTGGGAGAGCGTTGAAGTTTAATCCCAGCCGGCAGCTCAGTCCCATGCAGTCACCCCCTCCCTCCCGAGGGATGGGAGGGAGAGAATTAGAAGTATAAGAGTGAGAAAACTCGTGGGTTGTGATAAGGACACTTTAACAGGGAAAGCAAAAGCCCGGCATGAAAGCAGAGCAAAACAGGGAATTCACTCCCCACTTCCCATGAGCAGGCAGGCAGGAGGTCAGTCATGCCCAGGAAAGCAGGGCTGCATCGTGCACAGCAGTGACTTGGGAAGACAAGCACCAACACTCCAACATCCCGCTCTTCCTTCCTCTTCCCCAGCTCTACCTGCTGAGCATGACACCACATGGTCTGGGATATCCCTGGGTCAGCTGGGATCAGCTGTCCTGGCTGTGATCCTTCCCAGCTCCTTGTGTCCCCCCAGGCCCCTCACTGGTGGGGCAGTACAAGAAGCAGAGGCCTTGACTCTCTGTGAGCGCTGCTCAGCAATAACAAAAACATCCCTGGGTTATGAACCGTGTTTCCAGCACAAAGCCAAACCACCACCCCACACCAGCTACCACGAAGAAAATTAACTCTACCCCAGCCAAACCCAAGGTGTGATTTACAGCCAGGGTAGTTCTTCCAAAAAATGAGAAAAAGCCTTCCCCCCCCACCCCACCCAGCATCCTATTTCACATGCAATGGCTGAGCGTGTTTAATGGAGCGGGAGAAGTCAAACCCTGGCCACAGAGAAACTGTGATTCCTCTTCCCAAGTGGGGGGGTTTATATCTCTCAGGCATTATTAAAAAAACCCCCCATTTTGGGTAACGAAATTCTGTGTTTGTTCCCACTGTCTGTATGAATGTTTAACCCATTTGTGGTTCCTCCTGGGCTCTTTGGTTTAACGGTGTCTTAACACTGTGAGTTTCCCACGTTGTTTCATTGTGCTTTAAAAGACGATATCCAAAAACACCCATCCCCAGGGAGGACCGTGCTGTCCGTCCCTTCCCTTCCCTTCCCTTCCATGCGCTTCCCTCCCGCCCTGCAGTCCCCGAGAGAGAGGGAGGTGATGGGGGCTGAGCAGGGAGGGCATCGCGCTCACGGCTGTGCCGCCGGCGCCGGGAGCAGGGATGACAGAGTGTTCTCCAAGTGTTCCTCCTGCATTGTGCCGTCTCCTTTGTCCGCTTCCCTCCCCTGTCATTATCTCTGCGTGTCTCCCGCTTTCTTTTCCCCGCGTTGCCTTTCTTACGCCGAGCTCTGGTTCCCAGCCCCTCCTGCCCTCCCCGCGGCAGCTGAAACGCTGAGCAGCGGGAGTGGCCGGAGCTCAGGAGAGTGAACACCCAGGGATGCTGGTGCAGGGCTGGAACAGTTCACAGCTCCGAGGGCTGTTGTGGCGTTCAGATCTCAATTCAAGTGCGATCGAGCTTTGAAAAACTGGGCCTTTACACAAAAGGAGGGTACGGGGAGAGCCGCCCGTGGCATCAGCATTTACTGACTTCAACAATTCTGTTCGGGCTTCCTGCTCTGCTTCCAGCTGAGAGGACTGATGTCCTGCAGTAATCATGAGTACAAAACCTTCTCCAGAAACCACTCCTTTCCCGAGAGCCTAGGAAATATCCGGCAGTACCATCAAAACATTTGGACTGGGTTTGCTGAAGTAAGGAATTGTACATGTGAAAACCCAGTACAGATGTGAGGAAAGAAAGATGGACGTTTTCTGTAGTAGAGAATGTCCATTTTTTTGCTGCCATATTTCATAGAGGGTAAAAAATGTAGTCAGTTGGTTTGTCACAGAACAAGGTGTAGGGAACACCATCCTGCTTTCCCACGGCTGTGCACAGACAGGGAACGCGTGAGATGTTGTGTCTGGAGCACTGGAAAGGGCTTCTCTTAATCACCTGCCAGGTGCTGGGTGGTTTGGTGGCAGTGCCCGTGATGGATGCTCTAAAACGGGTGTTCCCCACTGGCACAGGCTGCCCAGAGAAGCTATGAATGTTCCATCCCTGGAAGTGCCAAAGGCCAGGTTGGACAGGGCTTGGTGCAACCTGGGATAGTGGAAGGTGTCCCTGCCCATGGCAGGGGGTGGAACTGGACGATCTTTAAGGTCCCTTCCAATCCAAACCCTTCTGGGGTCCTGTGGTTGATGTTTGTGCTCCTGTGCTACCTCCGTGTGCCATAAAAAGATGATACAAAAGTGCAGGTTGAGAGAGAGCTTAGAAGACAGGATGTTCTTCACAAATACTTTTGTCTAACAGTGCATCTTATTTTGGAAAATCACCTTTCCTTCTTTTCGTTTTCCATCAAAAGTTGGGATAAAAAAAGCCCCAATACAGCTTTCTCTGCTCTCATTTTCTGTTTCATGGATTGTGCTCTTTAACAGACAGTATTCAGAAGCTATTTAAATGTGTTACGTCAGGATTGGGGTTTTTCCTAAAGTGTTTTATTTAAGTAAAGTCCTTCCTTAAATAAATAAATAGCTACTGGGCTATCATCGTGTCCAAGGGTTTTTAACAAAATTTACATTTTGAAAGACACTGTTGGAGGCTAACACGGCCGTGCAATTACTGTATGTAAATCACTTCACTTGTTTCCTAATCTTGCTGAAGATGAAGTACAATTTTTATGCATGCGCCTCTCCCTCTCAAATTTCCTTAGACAATGATGTTTTCTTGTCTTTTAATTGCTGACCATGATTTTTGTTCTGCCTAGCCTGATTGTATTTATTTTATGGTGGGGGACATTCAGCCGTGTGATTGTTTTGAGATTGGGTTGGCCGTAGAAACCATTGGGGGATAGATTGAAGTTGGGTGCGCAGCTAATTGCGTCCTCCATCCCACAAATGGAGGAACTGCTTTCTTAATTACAGCCTCATGCAAAGGCCGGGGAATATCCTCTTGTTTCTGTGCCCCACACATCTGCTTTCCTCCATTTTATCCATCCCTGCCAAATCCTGCTCAGCAGCTCCTGCCACATTTTTAATAATTCTTCTGAGCGGGGTTTTTATTGCCGGTTGGTACCACCATGGACACCTGTCAGACAAAGATGGGGCAGTTCATGTCATTAGGAAGGAGCTCATTCATGGGCATTACATTAAGCTGTGCGGGACTCTGATGAGCAGTAATTCCTCTGATTGTTATTAGTTTCTTTTGTAGGAAGTTTTCCTCCAGGGAGTAATGCAGGGAATTGAGATGGCTGGGGAAAAAAAAAAAAAAAACTTTAATGGACGCATTCGTCCATCAGAAAATGCACTCTGTCAGAATTAAGTACACTTTGCAAATTGGTTTTGTTTGGGGAAGTAAAGGGGGAAAGAGTTGCAGCCCCAATAAAATGAACCATTTGAGTGTTTTCAGAACAAAATGGTAACTTTTTCTCTTCTGATATGATTTTTTTTTTTTTTAATAACCTGGTATTTTTCCCTGTAAGTGGAATGGGATGTAATAGAGGTAAAAAATCATGTGTGTGCCTGTAAATGTTGATCATGGAAATGCCATTGGCTACTTGGGCTTTCGCTACACTAACAGCTTAATTTTTGTTGCATGAAATATTTTGACTGCACCAAGCTTCTGCCTCCGGAATGGAAGTTTTCTGCATCTTCTAGAATGTTGCATTAATTTTTAATATGAGTGGGAACCGTGCTCTTTAGCATCCCTATGTTTAAAAAAAAATCAATTAATTATTGCTATAAATCTCAGCGATTATGCTGCAGTTGTGCTGCTGGGAAATTGGCCATTAACTACCAGGAAATCGCCGATCATCCCTTAGTTGGAATTCAGCTGTACCGACACGAGGCTTTTCCTTTTGGAAATTAACTATCAATGTGATGCATAATTGATAACCATTTATAATAATAACAATAATCTCCATGAAATTGTCATCCCGGCGCGCGGCGGCTTTGTTAGAGCCTTTACCCCTCGCGTGCTCAGCCTGCTGCACTGGTTAACTGGGTTTTCTGGGAAGCTGTTGGAGTGTTTTTAGGAGAGCCAGCGCTGGTGCAGAGGAATAAAATGCAAAGTAGAAATGCCTGACTGGGCTACGTGAGCCTGCAGAACCTGAAGTGCTCCAGAGGATGGGTTAAGTGCTGCTATTGCTGCTCTGCACAAGGGGAAGCAAAACTCCAGGTTACAGACGTTGCCCAAGGTCAACTTCTGGACATCAGCCTGGATTTTCTGGCGTGGTGTCTTCTCTTGTGTCCTGCATTTCGTGAACCGGACTTTTTTTGGTTTGTCACGAAAATTTTGTTTGCAAATGCTGCGGTGTGAAAATTCACCTGCTGGGGAGGAGCTGTTTGGGGGTCAGTTTGAACGAGTGGTGCCAAGTTTGTGGTTACTGCTGGCTTTTCAGAATTTATTCAGTTTTTTTTAAACCTCTCTAGTGTATGTAGGCAGAGAGGTTGGGACTTTTCAGGGTGATGCAGATGGCCACTCAGGAGAGGGTTTCTTGCTGTGCTTGCACTCATTCCTGCCTTCCTCTTCCCCCCTCCTCCTTGCACAGCCTCTGAAAACGTGGTGGTGCTTCGCTTTGCCTCTAGAAATCAGAGATTTATACTAATTCTGTTCTATTGGTGCGTTTCAGTGGGTGGTGGATGGCTGGTGGGGAGCAAAGGCCTCCTTCTTGAGCAGGATCCCTCCTTGGGAAGGTTTGTAGCTGTTAATCAGTGTCATCTGTGTTCACCTTGAAATACAAAAGAGGATATTGAATCAGCAGTCGCATAAAATATTAGTGCATGTTACGTTGGATTGTTGGAATTCATCTGTCAGCATGAGGTCTCTTCTTCAATATCTTGATTCATGAATACTGTTGTGGAACTTGCTTTGAAAAACTCACACCTGGGTTTTACATTAAAAAAATCAAACCTGGTAGAAGTACCACAACAGCACATTCAGAGGCTGCAGCTGAGCTCAGGTCGGAGCGCTCAGGGATTAAACAAACCTTTGCCTCTCTGTAGGAGCAAAACGCGTCAGACCTGAGAGTATCCATTAAGGGTCTTCCTCTGTGCCACCAAAACGCAGAAAACCTTCAGCTGTTGTCTCTTTGGAGAGCATTTCTTGTCAATCAGCCACACACGTGGCTTCACGGAGCAGTTTATCTCACTGGCATTGAAAATGTGTGCGCGAGAAGCGGCACCCGAAGTTTAACGCTGGCCTTTCAAGCATGAGGGCAAGGACAGGCTGTGGTGACAGCTGGAATATACATCAAGGTCTTCTTTGCAAATTCAAGGTCCATTGATGACTTTTACAGGGCAAGGCTTAAATATGAAAGTGGTTTGTGTGTGAAAGTACTGGCAGAGCAAAACCTACTTTCCTTGTTTTATAGACTCTCTAAGAATCTTTCAGCGTCTGTGAGCCTACGAAATAATCTCGTGGATTTTATCTGCTAGGAATAGGTTTTGAAGTCAGGAATAAAACTGGGAAGCCCATGCAGTGCTTTGGCAGTTCTTGTGCACGAGGCTGGTTTTTTGGATTGCAGGGAGGATAAAGAGACTGATTTGTCGTGCCAGATGTGTGACTGGTGGGACAAACTCAACAGCTGTCATTTCCAAAACCTGCTCTGCTGTTGGGCACAGACAGATCTCACCTGGTGTGCTGGAAATCCCACACTGGTTTGAGCTGGAAGGGGCCTTAAAGCCCATCTCGTTCCACCCCCTGCCATGGGCAGGGACACCTTCCACTATCCCAGGCTGTCAGCCCCATCCACCCTGGCCTTGAGCACTTCCAGGATGGGAAATCCACAAATCTTACGAATCCTCTCCTTTCTCTGCAGGATCCACAGTGGCGGTATGCACGCCGATTCCTGTGAGTTTTCCTAAGTTCCTGGGGGACTGCTGTGCTTTTTGAGTCAGAAAGTTGCAAAATCCCATCAAGAATGGCACTTGTGGATAAACACAAAGTCAAGCGGCAGCGACTGGACAGAATTTGTGAAGGTAAGAGTGTGCTCTCATTTTTCTGGCAGATGATTAGGGTGGAATATCTGATTTTTCCTTGTTTCTTTCGGTACTTAGGCATAAAGAGATTCAAATCCAGGGCTGGATTCCCTATCTTCTCTGTAGGCTCAAAACACATTCACACAGTTCTGGTTACTCACTTGGAAGTCATGTGTAGTCCTGTGAATAAGATCTTTGTTTAATTACCAGGTCATCTCCTCTTACCCCAGTTTCTACCAAAACGATTTGGTCGGTCCCAATTTAAAACATATTTACTATCATCCTGTAAGAAACTGATGGAAAATTTAAGAGTGGTTGTTCTAATGATTTTGAGCACATTGTTGTAACAGCTTTTCTTTGGTTGGTGCATGGGGATCAGGCAGGTTTGCTGTAGTTCTTCATTCGTGGTGTGTTACAGTGTCACGGCACGGGTGACTTTTACCTTCTGGATCAGTTTTCCAGCAGAAGAAGTTTTTAGGAACATTTTCCATTGCAGCTCACATGGTGTAAGTTCCTTACGAGAGAAATCAAGTGATGGCAAACACGCTCTGACTTTTTGGTGTACACTCCAGTTATTCTCCAGTGCTCTCGCAAGTTTTGCCATCAGCAACAAATGCAGAGCAGAGTGTTATTTTAGGGAGAATATCTTGGCGTCTCTTCAGGAGTTCCAGTGTTCAGCTGCTCTTAAGGAGATGGATAGTGGCCTGCAGGGTAACGATTTGCAGTATTACTTGAATGCCAGCGAGGTGAAATAGGATTTGGTGGTGGATGGAAGCACAGAGCTCACAGGGGAGTTGTGCTGCCCCCGTTTGAGCCAAACGTGTGGGGCTTTGTGGAGTTTCAGTGAGTGTGAAACGCTGATCAGCAGGACACGGGTGGGTTCTGCCTTGACTTTTCTGTGTTAGGCATTGCTCGCTCTCCATTGCTACTGTTTTAAACTCATCATAAGTCGCTTACCTCTGTTAATTTTGCCCTGTTAATTTTGGAAAAGGGGAGGCAAAACAGAGGAGATGAGTTAGGAGGGAGTATCCAGGGTACGCTGCAGTGTGGAGCTGCCTCTTTCTCCTACAGAATGTCATAAACACTCAGGTGTAGCACACTATCTCATCTTCAAAACTTACTTTGAACTTGACTTAAAAGAGTTCTATCAGCTGAGCCTGGATTTTCAAAAGCTGCCTTCCTGGTTTGATGTTTACCATCAGATCCAGTTGCTGAGTGTACAAGAAATTCAAAAGGATCGTATGACAAACCTGCTAAGGGAGCTTTAGATGTGATTGAAGTTTAGATTATTTTTCTCTGATATATGAGCTTTTTTCTTCTTTCTTGGTCAAAAGATATTCTTTTCTAATCTGTAAATGTGCAGGAGACATAACTTCTTAAAGTATACTTTGTCATTTGCCACTGGGTTTGTGATTTGATGGAAATGATGGGAGTCACCATCACAAGACGCTGTTGTGTTGCATTTGTGAGCAACAGACAAGGAACTGAGTGTGAGGGGCATTGTAAAAATTACCTCGAAAAATGCAAAAAGCTTCGGATTTGCCAAAATACTACATTTGTAGGACAGCTGAATACTCTACTGGCCTCTCCGATGGCTATTTTTTATTATAGGCTCCTCATCTTGGATTATAGCGTAGAAAAGCACTGAAAGGGGCCATTCCAGCTGCTGTGAAAACACACTTTGGAAAAAAAAAGAGATCTTTTTTCTCAGTTTTGTCTTGAAAGGTATATGGAATAATCAGTGAAAGATGATGAGAAGTTAGGGAACTAGTTCAGCAGATGGAGGAGAGGCGTCTTTGCTAACAGAATTGTGTTCAGTGAGAAGAATCTGTTGCTCCATCAACCTTAGGGCAATGTGGTCCAAAATAGTTGCTTTTAATGATTTCCTGTTCTGTGGAAGCACTTAAGGAGCTTTTCCCTTTAAATGTGAATGGGGTACAAAGCTGCATTTACCTGACAAAAGACTAAATGTCTGGTAGCACAGAGGTGGATTTCTGTGCTTTTCCTGAAGTTGCATATACCATCCCTTTTACTATTCCCCACACAAACCCTTGCAGAGCCTGCTAGGAATGGACTTTATTCCATGCAGCAGGATGGTGGCAGGTCTGGAGGTGAAATATCCTCGGGCTACATGTTGTAATCACTGTCCAAACTGCCAGACAGATTCTTCTTCCTGCAGGCTTACTGAAACCATAACCAGACACACGTCGAGGGAAATGCCTTACAAACTGTCGGGGCATTAAAAGAGTTTATTAAGGAGCTGCAGTGTTTGTATTACTCTGTTAAACGTGCATCTGGCGTGGAAAAATAATCCAAGCCATACAAGGAGGTGGTATCCTTTAAAAAGCCAGTTCACAGCCTTTACAGGCAGGTTTATTGGTCTTCCAAAGAGGGGAGCTGTGCAGTCTCAGTGCGTGGCTCAGCTTCACCAGCTCCTCTGGTTTTGCTTTTTTTTTTAATATATATTTATGACATCTTTGTATGGCGGTGTTACTTTCTGCTCTGAGCAGGCTGGTTTGAAGATGTGAGCTTTCTGACCAGGTCACGGATTTTGATCTTTAGAGGAATATGGGTGGGATAAAGGTCCAGACTTGGGGGGATAAAGGAATTTCAGGGCAGCAGCCTGCAGCAAAGACATGTTGAATAGTCTGTCAGCAATTAAGTGGGTTGGTGATGCCCATCCGAATGAAGTTGGACTGTGCTCACAGTGGTCTTGGCTTACCCATTTCTTTCTCTTCTGGTTGTCCCAGAAACTTCGGGTGCCTATTCTGTAATTGGATCCATATGGGTGGAAGGATGGACCCATTGAATGGCTGGGGCTTTTGCAAATAACATATGCAGAGTGGTTTACATAATTCCTGCTTGTGGAATTGTGTCTTATTCCATAGTGGGTCAAAGTATGCTTTAGAGGTGGAGCCACTGGTTCTGTGTGGAGTCAGACTTGTCCAGCGGCCCCTCTTTTGGGTCCTGTTCCCACGAGCTTGTGATTTTGCCACATTTAAATTTGGTTTGAGCTGAAATTTTCCGTTCCATGATGGGTTTTTTTTACCTCGGGGCGTCTGAAAAAAAAAAAAAAAAAAGGAGTTCCAGTAAAAATTGTGGAGCCGCATCCGAGCGGGAGATGGGGAGGGAGGGGTGTTGGCTTTGCTGTGTGTGAAACAAAGCCGAGGCACAGTCCTGCAGCCATGGATGTGGAGCTGCCAGACCCGCCTGCTCTGCCTGGGATAAAAAGGGCCTGAATTTTGCCGCCAAGTTGCAGCATGTAGGAGCGGGCTCATTCCCAAACCTGGTGCAGTTTCCAGCCTTTCAAAGAAATGGCAGCAAAAGCCCTCAGGGCAGAAGCTCACCTGCCTTTCATCTAGGAAACAACAACAGAGAGATTGGATGTGATTTTTTCTGTGCTACCTGTGGCAGAACAAGGTGTCTGACAGTGCCTCCAAGAAACCCCACGCTCAGAAGGCCGTGGCACTCCCGGTGCATGGTATCCTTCCCCCGCACGGGACTCCAGAGCTCGCACACGGCATTCCCGGGCAAGGAAACAACTCGCAGCGTCATTTTTGCTGCTTGCTCAGCTGATCTCTATCCTGTGCTTCTGTCAATATGGTTAAACAAATATTAAACAGCACCAGGAGCTAGGCAGGGAGAGAGGAGCAGCCCATCCGCAGTGCTGGCTGTGTCTGTGGGAGCAGGCGGAGGAGAAGGTGCTATGGCACTGTGGCATTTCCTTGTTGAGTGTCAAAACTCAGCGGGGACAAGGCAGCAGTGGTGGCACATCCCAGATGCAGGAGGGCAGCATCTTGTCTGTGTGCAGAACACGGGTTTCCCAACACCACTGAATTCTTCCCTCATGGTCCCAAGTGCCGCCTCTGCCCCGGACCATTGCAGCCCTGCTAGCCTGTCTTCAACACCAGGGCCATGGAATGGGAATGCCTGGGTTTTAGAGGTTATAGTTTGCACTAACATTTATGAGTCAGTTAAGCTTTCAACACGTGCCCCAAAAGCGGCAGCCCTGAGATGAGCAAGAAGCAAAGTGAAAAAATAATTGCAAGGCCAAGCGAGCCCAGACACTTTCTGACAGTTTTTGCTCCAGGATTTGTCATTATCCAGTGGGAAATCATGTCCTTACGTGTCAGTTTGTGCCACCAAAGTTGTCTGTACTTTGCAAAACAGAACTGTTTGCAGGGCAAACAAGCCATCCGTATTCGTTGTTTCCTTTCAGATCCTTTGATATGTCTGATGGCTGATAAATGCCAGCACAGTCACATAATACTTTTCAGTGCTTAATGCACAAGTCTCTGCCTTTTTGACTTACTGCCTTACATTCTGAGTGGCACCCTGGTGTCCTCTTTGGCTGAGGCTTCTGTGGTGCTACCCACAGTTCGTACTTCCTGTGGGAATTCCTCGTGTATTTACCTTCCAGCCACTGTAGTATCTGCGTGTGGCCTTGACTCTCCACAAATCCTTGTTTCTCAGTGGGAATGTGACCCTGCCGTGGTTACTGAAGCCTCTTGGGTGGGTCTGAGTCCTTGATGCAATGATTTGTCTTGCAAACCTTGAATAGGCACCTTCCCATGACACACTGTCCAGCTGGGATCATGGAATTACAGGGTGGGTGAAGGGGCTGCCCAGGCAGCTTTGGAGTCCCCATCCCTGCAGGTGTCCAGGGAAGGGCTGGATGTGGCACTCAGGGCTCTGGGCTGGTGACAAGGTGGGGATTGGTCACAGGTTGGACTCAGTGGTCTCAGAGGTCTTTTCCAACCTCAGTGATTCGATGAAATGGAGGAGGGAATTTGGAGTAGGAACGGATGTTTTTCAGCATCACCAAAGTTATCCCTGCCGTGGCTGCATGAGGCTGGTTAATTCATTTCAAGGGTGGACAGAAATTTTGTATTCCACTTTTCCCCCCGTGACAGAAGTCAGTGCAAACCATGTCCAGTGATATTTGAATAAATACACTGTGTAATGGTAGGCACTCTGGTACTTACCTGGATCTATGGCAGGGGTGCTTTTTGCCTCTTTATTTCAGTTTATCCTCCATAGAAGTGGACTTAATAATCACAATGTCAATTATTGCTTATTGTGCACTTTCTATTGTTAAAAAAAACCCCGCACCAACCCTCAATAAAAGTGCCCCTGAAGGATTGTGATGTTTCTGGCATTTCAGCAGTGTTTGAACAATGCGTCCCTGAGGTCTGGGCTCACACACCTCTAACAGCAGACTGGGGAACAGGTTCTCATTCAATACCCACAGTCCACTTGTGCTAAAAAATAGAGGAACCTTGCTCCTGGAAGCAAAAGGGAAAATATACTTTAAAACTACAGTTCTGGAAAGCGGCTGCCTCCAATTCTTGCTGCTTTGTATAATGTAACAGTAGCCAAAATGAGTACATTTGATATTTGGGTGGAGAAATTTTCTTCCATTCTTGCAAATTTGCACACCAAGTAGCATCTGATAATACTTATTTTTACTGCTCAGAAATAGAATCTTATTATCTCAGGAAATCCTTATCACCACTAGGCATTTGATGAGAAACAATGAGTTAAAGATGATATCAAGCACGGAAGAAACCGCTTGTCCTGAGTAAAAGTGACTTACTTAGAATAAATGTAGACCTTTTTTATCTAGTGGATTTGAGTTTCTTTGTTCCATGAATATAAAACACAGTACAAGGATTTCCCCCCCACAAGAAAGCTTTTTGTACTTTTTTTTTTTTTCCCTTACGTTTCCACCTCAAAGCACATAAACTATCAGGCTTTTAAGGAAGGGTTGCTCACCACATTTAGCCTAGAGAAAAAGCAGTATCAGCTTGTCAGATCTTCTGCCGTTGCACCCTGTGCTGATTTATGCAAACTGAAGATCTGTCTGGCTGCTCCTGATGTTTTGCTTTTCCAGAATTAAGTTCTTTGGCCTTTATGGAGGCTTCAGAAAATCACTTCAAATTCATACAAAAGCTGGATTACACTACTCTTTTTTACCAGTGAAAAGTATCACTCTTAATTATCCCTTCTCTGATAGATGCGTGGCAGGTTTGGGAATTATTTGTCATTAATAGGTTTTGTTACATTTTTATGATTTTTTTTTTTTAATTGGACAGTATCAAGCAACCTCAGCGAGCTTACAGGTATTATTCAAGCTTTTTGACCTTATTCCATGGTTTTCAACCCTTTTGCTGTGCTGAATCAAGAGCTCTCTATGCTTGTAAGAGCCCTTCTTGTGCTTTGGGATGGAGCTCATATCCAGGGGTGTGCTGTTGTGCTTGCATGGATGCACAGGCTGCTCCAGTGGCTTCCAGTCCTGCGTGGATGTTTTTCCTGTGCATTCCCTCCTGTGACGTTCCACAGGGGAATGGGCATGACAAGATGTAGGACTTGAGCCAGACACAAAGCCAGCCTGACAAAATGCCCCAGGCACCCAGGAAAGAGTAGTGAAACACATTTAGATAAGGTTTCGGACAAAAATTCCATTCATTTGGTGTGCATCCACAGTAGATGTGTGGCTCGAGCTGTTGCAGGAGTGGGAGCTCCCTTTTCCCTGGGCTGGAGGGCCATATGCACCAAAACGGGAAAGAATTCTTCTGTTGTGTTCTCCTTGTGTTTAAACCCACGTTGATGGGAACTTAATACGTGTCTAACTCTTAATTCTGCCTTGTATTTTTCCATTTTCCCCAGCCTCCAGACAAGGTTCCGTGTAACACGCTTTACAACTTCGTGTCATTAATTAAGAAACAATTACAGCTGATGACTTCAATACCATCAACTTAATTTCCATCCTTACCACATTTCCCGTTTAAATTAACTGGTTTAGGGATGAACATGCTGTCGTCGTATCTGGGGTGGTTTGTTTTTTGTTTTTTTTTTTCTCCTTCCTCTAAATCCTCCCCTGCATTTAAAGATTACTCAGAAAAGTGATAATATTCCCGGAATATTCACCGGGAAGGGGTTGTTGGAGCAGGGCCTCGGGGCAGCCCTGGCGCCTCTTCCCGAGCTCCTCCGGAATGTGGGAGCGCTGCAGAAGCTGCCTCCAGCATCCAGCGGGTGGAAGTTGGCCGCTTCCAAATATGTGATGAGAAATGATCGGTCCTCGGGGACAGAGGAGAATGGGATGGGTTTTCCTTCAAAACACCAGAAAAAAAACCTTGTATCTGACTCCTAAGTTACACCGTTTCAGGGACTGATAGTGTTTGGATCTGGACCAGTCTTTTCGAATTTCTCCTGATTTTCCTGAATATTTACTGGTAAATATTGTGACAGGCGTAGGACATCTGGCTATACTAAAATAAAGCTGCAGGGAAACACATTACACAACTTTTCTTTTATATTTTTTGCTCTCCACAAACAGATGTAATGGACTGAAGTGCCAAAACAGTGAAGGTTTTCATTAGAGAGCTTTCTTCAAAGAGCAAGTTTTGAGTTGGTTTTGCATTTCTTAAAATTGCAGGACATTGATAATTTCTAAGTGACACTTTTATGTGGCCCCTTAGCTTAACACTATTAATTTGGTTTTTCTTTTTTTTTTTAGATTATCTTTTTAATTTTTATTTAAAACAAAACACTCTCTGCTGCCATCTAGCACCTCAAAACTTAGTAATAAACAGGTTAAGTTCACAAAATAGCCTTAGTTATAGATTGGCACCCATTTTTGAGAGAAAACTGTGTTGCTGCTGATGATGATGCAGATATTTGATTGACTCAGCAAAGAGGGAACACGGTAAGACATAGCTCACATTTGATGGTTTGCAATACAACAGTACAAAAGACCAGTCTTTTAAAAAAGCAAGACATAAATGCTTTTTTAGCAAAAGTGATATTTCCTCCTGTTTGGTTTTGGTTTTTATCTGCGACGGGTGTGAAAGGGAAGTACATGTTTCAAGCTCTTGGCATCATCAGGGGAAGTGAGGCACAGAGACACCCTGAACCCCAGCCTGTTTATCACCCCAGGCCCGTGTCACAGTCTAGTAATTAATTATTTTTTATGCAAAGCCCAGGCATGCATGGCAGAGTGCAGATTTACAATATATATTCATTTAACAGTGGATTTCTCTACTGCTTTCTGGGACAGATATAATTCCCATGCTTTTCATTACACATGCTGTTTAAATCTTGATCCTGAATTCTTATTAAAAATGATGAGATTTGACCTCAAAGTCTAATACCCAGTTTTGGAGACAAGGTGCTTGATGTGATTTCTAGAGGATTATTTTTAAGAGCATTCGTAGATTAGATCTTTGCGAACGGTTGAGGGATGTGCCCAGTGAACCTTGTCTGCTGCTTTTCACCCGCCGTTCAGCACCCAGATTGATTTTTATTTTGTAGTCCTTGAGACCGTGTAGCTGTGTGCTGTAGGGATACATCTGATATTTTTATTATCCCTTTTTTTGATGCAGGAATGCGACAGCGCTGTTTCTGCCAACTTTTATTGGAGTTTCCCCCATGCTTAAAGGCAAAATGGTTTCTGATTGAAGTTTGAAGAGCTTGTAAGGCTCATTCCAATGGCTCAAAGTGTGTTTTACAGCTGCTCTTCTCCTTTTTAGCTGCAAGTATGTTTTAGATGATTGCTGCCTTCCTGCATTCGTTACCTGCAGTTTGATTTTCTTCCTGGATGGCAAATCATGGAGTGGTTTGGGTTAGAAGGGACCTTAAAGCTCAGCTCTTTCCACCCCCTGCCATGGGCATGGACACCTTCCACTATCCCAGGGTGCTCCAAGCCCTGTCCAGCCTGGCTTTGGACACTTCCAGGGATGGGGTATCTGCAGTTTCTCAGGGCAACCTCCAGGGCTTTGCCCGGGAAGCAGGATGAGGTGATAAGTTACCACATGCTCATTGGGGTGCTTCCAGCACATACCTCATTCTGAAATAAACAGAAGATAATTCATAGAACCATAGAATGTCCTGAGCTGGAAGGAACCCACAGGAATCACTGAGTCCAACTCCTGGCCCTGCACAGACACCCCAACAATCCCACCCTCTGCATCCCTGAGTGCATTGTCCAAAGACTTCTGGAGCTCTGGCAGCCTTGGGGCTGTGACAATCCCCTGGGGAGCCTGGTCAGTGCCCCACCACCCTCTGGGGAAGAGCCTTTCCCTGATACCCAGCCTAAACCTCCCCTGGCACAGCTCCAACCACTCGCTCTTATCATAAAGAATATTGGGGTAGGGCACCCATCTGTGAAAGGGGATGTCCAGATGGATAGCTGTTGTGTGGCAGTGGTTGGAGACATGGCTGGCTGGCCATGAGGGTGGGAAGGAGCACATCTCCTACATCCAACCCCTTCCAGCCAGAGACTGGCACAAAACGGCAGCGGAGAGGCAGCTCCATAGGGATGAAAGGAAAGGTCGCTCATTTCTTTCCGTGAAATGCTTCCATGCACCTTCTCAGCACCACACTGGCTGGCGGGAGGGGAAAAGGCCACGCATCCTCTCTCCTCACACTGGCTTGTGGGGTTTTGGGGGAGTTCTTGGGGAATGATTCAGAAGGGCACTGCAACACAGCGTCAGCAGCTTGGAGAGGAAACGTCTGCTGGCTTTGGCATGGGAGGTTCTTTGCTGTGCGTTTGTTGGGGTCCCATATTGACCTTTTATTTCCCGTGTGCCTGGGCCCAGTCGTACGTCACTAATGGGAACGGCAACTGGGAATGGAACCCAGCCACCGGTTCCAGTTTGTGGAACATTTCAGGGCAGCGCGTGCTCCTTCATTCCTGCAGCCTGTCTCGCCAGCGGTTGTGACACATTCTACCCCAGCGCTGAGGGACTGAGTTACAAATGGACATAAGCTTTTGGTTTTTTTTGCTTTAAAGTCATCAAAATGCAGAGTTCCATGAGGCAGTGATTGTTTAATAACCGGCTGATCTTAAGAGCGTTTTGTTGTAACGCACCAAGTTGGTGTTTTGTGAGCGTTTTGTTGGAGTTACAAAGCATCGATGCTTTTGCTTTGGAAATTGGTAAAAGCATGTGGCAGGGCTTCAAGCGCTGAGTGCTTTCAGATGCTGTGCTGCTCCTTTGATTATTGAAAATGATTCCAGCGCAATCCTGCTAATTTTCTCTTTGTGCTCCCTTAATTTCAGGAGACTGTTAAAAAGTCCATCTAGGCAGAGTGCTTATTGCCACTGTGAGGGAGATTTTGCAGAGCCAAATTTCAGCAAATGCAGTAGTTTCAAAGGATTTGGAACATTTTCTTGCTGCTTTTCCTCTCCCAATTTTTTTTTTTAATTTTGTTTCTTTTCAGTTTGTGCGCACGCGCGTGTGTGTGTGCGCATTACTCACGCTGCACCCCATTCCTTTTCTTCTCCACAGCATCCGTGGCACACCACAGTATAGCTTAGCTCATTTCTGCTTCCCTGGCATCCTGCAAGCTGAACGTGGGAGGAGGATGTTCAGGAGAGGCTTCCTGAGCTTTGGGGGTCATTAGGCACAATCACACGCAGTCCTTGAAAGCCCAGGCAGGGAGGGCAGCAGCATTTATCCTCCCGGTAGCTTTGTACCTTGTCACCTGAAAACATATGACAAACACTGATTAATCTTAACACTATCCGAGTGTGAGAGGTGTATATCATTATATCCCTCTCGATGGAAGGGGAATCAGCAAGTAAGAAATTAAGCAATTTACTCTCTGACAGTGGCAGAGCGGGGTATAAAGGCTGGGTGTCCTGGTACCTGCTCTCTCCATTAACAAGAGATGTATTTGTTCTCCAGAGGATTTTTCACTACCAGGGGTAGGATTCCTTTGCCTTTGATAGAGAAATAGCCTTTCCCATACTGCTGCATCTTAACAGTTTTTGCCAGAAATTACATTTGGCACGTTGTTTCTGTTCCAGTCTCTCCCAGAAGAAAATAACTGGAGAGAAAGCATCAACATCTTAATCTACATTAAAAATATTTTCCCCCAGTATAAACAGGGTTTAAATTTATAGTTGAAATATATTTTACAATAATAAGAAGCAAAACTAATGCCAATCTGTATTATTTTGCTGCATGGAATAATTTTTCCAGCAACTTGCTTTCAGACTAGGTAATGAAATGTTTTATATCAATATGAATGAAATTTTGCAGCCAATCTTTCCTGAGTCAGTGCTACGGACTCCAAAAAATGTTGTTTATACAGTTGTGTTGCAGATTTAGCATCCTGATTTCCTACCCGGGGTTTTATGTGTAAAACACTCTCCTCATGGGAAGAGAACAGCACTTTCTGGCATTGCTTGATTCACATCCACTGCAGGAGGGTTCCAGGCTCATATTTCTTGCGATCGGTTTTGAATGCAGTGTCTAAACAATGGGCCCACCTTTCTTCTACTCTGTCATCACCTTTTTTTCAGAGCAGACTTCTGCAGAGCAGACTTCTGTATCGTAACCAAATATTGTGGCCTAATTTACCATGTATGAGATGAATGCTAAACTGAAAATCAGGGTATTAAGTCAAAACTTTGCATTTTTCACCTGATCTAAAACACCAGAGCATTTAATCTCTTGATCAGCTTTTTTTTTTTTCCTTCTGTGTGTGGTTTTTTTTTTTCCCTTTCCCAAAATATCTCTAGAATTAAAAGATAAAGGGAGAATAAATCTTCTGCCTGTTCCACAGTTCTTGTCTCCCCCTCATGTCGAGGATGTGGGTGCTGGTGCCTCCTGCACTCCCGAGAAACACCAGTGGGATCAGTTACATCAGGTTGGGCCCCAGGGCCTCTGTATCTTCTCCTGGCCATCCTGCTTGGGTCTGGATGCAGAAATAGGAACAGAATAATTTCATAGAATCACAAAATGGTTTGGGTTGGAAGGGACCCTAAAGCTCATTTAGTTCCACCCCCTGCCATGGACACCTTCCACTATCCCAGGGTGCTCCAAGCCCTGTCCAGCCTGGCCTTGGGCACTGCCAGGGATCCAGGGGCAGCCACAGCTTCTCTGGGCACCCTGTGCCAGGGCCTGCCCACCCTCCCAGGGAACAATTCCTTCCCAATATCCCATCTAACCCTGCCCCTCTGGCAGTGGGAAGCCATTCCCCAATGTCCTATCAGTCCATGCCCTTCTAAATAAGAAGTCCCTCTCCAGCTCTCTTGGAGGATCTCTTCAGGTACTGAAAGGCTGTGATAAGATCATCCCAAAGCTTCTCCAGGATGAACAATCTCAATTCTCTCAGCATTTCCCCATGGCAGAGGTGCTCCATCCCTCTAGTCATCTTTGTGGCCTCCTCTGGACTCGCTCCAACAGCTCTGTGTCCTTCTTACTTTGCAGTCCCCAGAGTTGGACGCAGCACTGCAGGTGGGGTCTCACCAGTGGAGTAGAGGGGGACAACCACCTCACTTGCCTTGCTGCCCACACTGCTTGAATTTGCGAAGGGGCTGCTTTTAAGACTGCCAGAAAAAGAAAAAAAAAAAAGACCCTTCCTGCCCATCCATAAATATTTGACTCCTTATTCATTTATTCATTTCTTGGTTCACTGGGGGTGTAACATTTCCTCTGCTGCCATGGTGGCACAGGAGGCAGCCCAGCTCCGTGGCTCCTGGCCACGTCTTCCCCACTGGATACAGCTCTTGGTCAACACAAACTGGGACCAGCAGAGCCCTCCAAAGAGGACATCTGACCCTTGGCTGCAGGGAAATCCCGCAGCCCCTGGTCCTGCAGGCATTTGCCTCTGGCTGGCTTGGAGCACGGGAATAATCCGTGTGTTCCATTGAGGCCAGCACTTACGGGATACACCATCCATATGCATGAGTTAGGGTTTCCTGGCCCCTGTGAAGAGCTGGAAGAAGAGCCCATCTCCTGCCCAAGGGCTGCAAGGTTGCAAGGGCAGGCTGGTGCCAGGCCGGTTTTCAGAGCCCGGATATTGCTCCTGTGCGCGGGATGGAGGGAGTTTGGGGGCGGCTCTCCGGGTGCTGCTGTCACCCACGCGTGCGCTGGGCAGGGCTCGGCCACCAGTCACAGATGTGCTGGTTTGGGCGAGGTTTCTGTTGTGTGTCCATCACGTGGCCCAAGGGCTTGTTAAAGCCTTTGTTTTTTTTCAGAGGTAGTGAATGCTCCAAGCACCCTTCTGACTTCGCTTGCAGTTGTTGAAAAACAGCATTTTTAAAATTTCATTTCTCCATGGCACGATTTTTTCCATTGTCAGCCAGGGCTTAACATGGTGGCTGTTCGTTAGTAATTTCTTTGAAGACAATGGTGGAAGATGCCCTTGATCTACAGACCAGGATTTTATTATTTTGTCATATACATTTTTGGTAGATTTCTTCTGCTGCTTCAGAACAAATGGCACCAATCTCACTGTATCCAGTTGGGAATACATTTTATTCTTTAGTAAAATGTTGTTGTAATAAAACGTTTTTGTTGGTTAAAATATTCTCTGCTTTATTTGTAAGCCACAAATGTGTCTTCCCATCTTGACTCTCACAAAAGAAGACATTTTCCAGTGTGCCTGAAGTTTGTTAGTTAATTCAGTATAATGCCAATCAGATATTCTCTGAGAATTGCATAAATAATTTTTTGGGGGCCCGTGTTTTGTATGTCTGTGTAATATCCAGCATAATTTTCAAGATCGTGATTCTTGAGGATGGAATTGGAAGAGAGAATGTTTGAAGAGGATTTGTAATATTTACTGCAATAAAGAAATTTAGGGATTACTCAAAGATCCTGTCAGTATTTGGGTCAGAAATATAGCCCAGAGGTATTAGTATGATAGGCAAGTATAAGCATTAGACTGTATTAGTGATTTAGCTATCATAATAGCACAATAGTCCATCATGTGATGGCTTGTGCACTAAACATTTATTGTGGATTAGCCGGGAAAAATGCTCAAGCTGTCTTGCAAACAGACCAGGGAAGAGTGACTGTTCCTCCTTTCAGCGGGTCTGTCCTGGAAGGGGGTGTACTGGAGGGGAAGAAATCTGTGATTGTAGCAGAGAAAGGCAAAATCGTTTCCGTCTGAATTTTTTAATTCAAAAACCAAAACGTTGCCTCCGTAGCAGTGGTCAGCAAAATAAGGAGCAGTTGAGCTATTCTTCTTTGAAAAGGAATATTTGAGCATGAGCAGCCTGTCATAATTTATATTACATGTTTTCGGGAGCCATTTTAATATCTCCTCTGAAAACAATGACTCTATATGGAAATTTTTATTACATTCCCAAATAACAATTTTTTGTGCTGTGATTCCATCTAAATCCCTTTGCCTACTCTAAGTGTAAAAAAAGCTTAATCCACACCAGTGTTGAAATACTGCTCAGTATAAATTGAGTTTTGTGTGATGTTTCTGAGTATTTTCCTATTTCATAAACATGTACTTTTTCCAAAGGAAGCTGGAGATAATGAGCAAAAGTCTACTATTCCTTTTTGCTTTGTCAGGCCAGGCTTTAGATCCTTTGATCCTCCCCTCCTTCTCCATGACCTGTGTTAGGGTCTTAAAATTATACATTCCAGATTACACCTCCACAATTTTCTGTCCTGGGATGATGAAAGGATTTGCGTATTATGGTAATAATATAAAGAATCCTTTTGGAGCCTAGTTAGCGTGGCTAATTTGAAACTACAAAAAAAAAAAAAAGTGATTTCCAACGCAAATTATAATATTCATAAAGTGCTAAACAGATACCTAACTAATTTCTAATCGCTCTCATGTTCTCGGGTATCTTGCACTGGCCTTTTTTCGGCCCGTCTGCTGGCTCCCATTTAATTTGTCCTTAGCTGTGTGCAGTGGATTAGCATTTCATCAGGCTGGATTAAGATTGAGCTGACACTGAAGCTTTCTTTTTTATTTTTCCATGCGCGTGTGCGGGGCCGGGCGGATCCGTGCACGTTCCTTTATCCCTCTGCCCATCCCTGGCGGCTGCTGGGGAAGCCTCCCCGAGCACGGGAAGAGGGAGGGGGGGAGACAACCGAAACAGATGAAACACGCGTTAAAAAAAAAAAAAAAAGAAAAAACCAACGCTGAAAAAACAAAAATTAAAAAAAAATCAAACAAACATTCCCCGAGGGGAAAAATTGCATTGAGGTTGCTGGCTGGGTCAAGTGCGTGAGATTTCATCGGGCTAAAATGATGTCACATGGAGCGAGAGGGCTTTAGTGGTTTTATTTAGCTCCTAATCCCCACACACTGCCCGGCCAGTTGTCCATGTGCGAGCGCCGTCCCCAGCGGCACAGGATAAAGCATCTGGGCCGAGCGCGGCCGCTCTCCCGCGCGGCTGCACCGCACGGCACGGCCAGGGGCAGCCCCTCCGCCGGCCGCCGCATGCCTCTGCCTGCTAAGGTTACCGAGCGTGAATAATTCAGGCAACACTCGGAAAGGCAAAACCACCGGCCGGCGGTTTCTCAAGTCCCGGGAGGGCTCAGGCAGAGCGAACGGTCCACGGTTTGGATGCGTGCCGGAGAAGCGCTGAGAAGGAAGGCACCTCCTCGTCTCCGCGTCGGCGGGAGCAAGCGGCCTCGTGGCGATGCCCATCCCCAGCAAGCACCCCAACATCGGCCGCTCGCAGAGCTGGGACGCTGCCGGCTGGTATGAGGGAAACTGGGAGAGCGAGAACGCCTTCGAGTACCAGAGGCCACCGGGCCGGAGGAGCTCCCTGACCTATGGTGGTGAGGGCGGCTGGTACGAGCCGCCGCGGGCAAATGATATCATCTTGCAGGGCGGTGCGGAGCTGAAGCAAGAGGCGTACCCGTACCAGGATGCCACCTTCCCACCGGGGCCCCTGAGGAAGGGCTCTGTCCCCGACTTCGCCTATTGCGACCGGCCGGCGCCCATGGCGGGCCGGGGCTCTCTGCCGCCCCAGGACTACTACAGCGACCCGTCGCTGTCGGCGAGGTCACCCAAGGACCCCCGCTGCTACCGCGACCACGTGGCGGGCAGGCCGCTGGCGAGCTACGGGGCGCCCGGCAGCCGGCTGTCCTGGGACCAGACCGCGGTGCGCCCGCCGGCCCCGCCGGACACCGCCCGCCTCTACAGGGACCCCAAGCTGGCCCTGGACGGGCAGCGGATGCGCGGCAGAGATGTTTCCCCGGCGTGGTACGGCACGGAGCCCCCCGGCCCGCGGTACGCGGCAGAGCCACCCACCTTTCCCAGCAGGCCGGGCTACAGCGATGGGGCAGAGCGGGCTCCCGAGGCGGCGGCGGCAGCGGCCAGGCAAGCCGCCCCAACCTGTCTGGTGGTGGATCCCAGCACCGGCACCAGCACCAGCTACGGGCCAGGCAGGGAGAGCACCGGCGCTAAGGGTCCCTACGACAGCTATGAGGCGGCGGTGGTGACACCTTCCCACCCACCGGTGCCCCCCACCTTTCCTGGGCCGGAGGGCAAGAGGAGCTTCGACCCCGAGTTTGTGGCGCTGCTGCGTGCGGAGGGCGTCTCGGAGAGCACCTTTGCTGCCCTGCTGCAGCAGGGCTTCGACTCCCCGAACCTGCTGGCCATGATGGAGGAGAACGACATCAAGTCGGTGGCGCCCAACTTGGGGCAGGCCCGCGTGCTGTCCCGCATCGCCCACAACTACAAGGCGGAGATGCAGCTGCAGAGGCAGGAGCGCAGGAGCGGGGTACTGCGCCCCAGGACCCGCTCCAACAGCTTCAGCCACCGCAGCGAGCTCCCGGCAGAGTACGGGGTGCCCACCGTGGACGGCCCCGGCGCCTCGCAGCACCCGCCACCGCTGCAGCCGCTGTCCCCGAGAGGCGTCGAGATGCACCGCCGGCCGTCCAGCGCCCCGACTCAGCACCTGCTGGAGACCACCACCTACCCGGCCCCCGCAGGGGCTCCCCAGGGGCCGCACTTCCTCCCCGGTTCGGGATACAGCACCCCCCTGCCTTGCAGCACGCACCCGCGTCCCGCCTCTGCCTACTCCGCTCCGGTCGGCTTGCCCATGACGGCGGCCAACCCGCACGCCAGCCCCAAGACGGCGTACCCCACCACCTACACCGTGCCCATGGAGCTGATGAAGAGGGAGCGGACGGCGACGGCGTCACCGGCACCCAGCCCCCACAGCAGCCCCCAGCTCCTCCGCCGGCCTGGAGCGCCAGGGGACGGCGGCCTGGCACCCACCGGACCCGCCTTCCCTGCCCAGCTCTCCCCGTACGCGAAGCTCAGCAGGCGCACGGGGCCCCCCGTCATCGTCTCCACCATGGCATCGCCTGAACCAAGTAATTACTGAAGGGGCTTAGTCCGTATAGTAATTTAGAACCGCCTGGTTGTTGCTTAATTTACCCCTCAAAAAAACCCACAGTCTAGTATCATGGGGGTTCATGCCTAAATATTAGACACTGTCCTACTTAGAAAAGGAGGTGGAGGGGATTTCTTTGCAGGGTTGTGCTGGCCGTGCAGAGCTAAAGATGCTGATTCTCACTCTGTGGTTAAATTCCAAATATTTTATTTGTTTAGCCAACTTCAGTTAAACGTGAGCGGTATCTCAGATAATGCTTCCAGGGTTAATCTTGCCGTTCCCGTTGTTTGTAGAGAACAGGAGATTAGACACTGTGCTGGCTGAGCAATTAGGACTACAGGGTTTGCTGCAGATTGACTTTTTACCGCTGTTATCAGACACAAATGTGTTCCTCTGAGGAAATGGTTAGCATTGTTTTGACTAAATTCATCAGATAGTTAATGGTGTTATTCGAGAATCGACTTACCTTTGGCCATTACCTAAGGCTTTTCTTCTTATTATTAATTTGCTGTTTTATCAGGCATACAAAATAAACCCCTTGATTTCCTTCTCGAGATGCCTGTAAGTGAAGCGATAGAGCTGTTAAAGTAATAGGGCTGTGCTTAAAACTAAAAGCCTGTCATTAAGCACTGGAACAATAAAAATGAATGGTGGCTCCTAGATTTCCCTTCCCCTTCTAGAAATGCTCAGGCCCTTGGCTGCTCAGATGAAAAGCTGAACAATCCAAGCAGGCTCTGCTCCTCCACTTTGGAGATGTATGTTGATGGTAGCACTCTGAGCCTGACAGAAACTTAACCCCAAAACCACCTGGATAAGTACAAGGGAATTCATCGAATCCATTCATTCGTGGCTTGTTCGAAAAAACGTGGAAAGACACCCCTTGAAATGTTTTTGCTGGTAGTGACTCTGTGAGCAGGGAGTTTTCTCCCTGTGCAGCTCAGCTGAGCTCCCGTGCAAACAATTGCCGAGCACTGTGCCGTACCAGCACACACACACACACACACACACACACACAAAGCTTTAATGACAGGGATACCATTTATAGGCATCGAGACCGTGCCAAACTGGTGATGCCATTCCACAGGAATCTAAATAAAGAACGATTTTGTGAGTGGAAATGATAAAGTTGTCAAAATGCAGACACTTGGCACACCCCTTTCCCTACCATACCATAATTACACAGCTAGGAAGTAAATGCCGGTCCTTTCATGCTTATGAGTCCTTTATGTAGCTGGTGTAATGTATTGATTTCTAAAAAATGCTTCAATATTAGGCAACATGTTCTGTGTTGACATGGATCAGATGCTAAAGTAGTACATCCAGGCAGTATTTTTAAATAAATGCGGCTGAAAAGACGAACTGGCATAATGTGGGGAACACAAATATGTTCATTTATTTGCGCTATGTCTGATTGAGCGGTCGATGCCGACACAGCGAAAGCTCTGGGCTGAAGGACCTCCAGAGCACAGGGATTGGGAGCAATCTCTTCCACCATGGGAAACAGACCCTTCCTTCCCTGTGTCTCATTTATAAACTGTAAACCCTGTTCTCTAAAAATCTTTAAATTATCCCTTCCCTTCACCAGAATGCACAGCAAGAAGAAGCCAGCAGCATTTCTGCGCTGTTGAGCTCTTTCTTGCTTGCTACTCAACCCTCTTTTTTTCTTTTTTTTCTTCTTTTGCCTACGACCATCTCATTTGCATGACGATGACATTTGTTGCTCCAGTAATTTCATCTGATAATGGCCAGCTTGCAAAGCGGATCTGAAAACATATTCCTTAATTATGTGTTGCCAAGCAACGAGAGGGTTTGGCCATAATCACAGAAAGATTATCTTCTCATTGAAGGCCCTGAAAGGTTTAGCTGAAGTAGGACCTGCAAAATTGTCTTCATTTTTATTTATTTCCCCTTTTTCCTTTCCAAATAGCCTGAGAGGTTTTCTTCCTCTTAAACTATATTTTAAAAGTAGAAGCCAAGGTAAGGCACGTGGCGCATGGAAGGATACGGATTAAAAATGAGAAAGTGCGGTGGTTTGTAGATGTTTGAGCTGTGTTGAGCCAGGAGTGTTCACACTTACCCACGAGGGAGTAAGCTGAGGTTAGAAATATCTTGTTTTAAAGCTTTGAGGGGATGGCAGAAACTTGACTAAACCCAGGAAAATTGTATTTGCCAGCAGGAAATGCATTTTTAGGAGCGATGCGCCTTCTCCTGGCTGTAGCTTTGGCTGTGGATATTCGAGTCACAAGGTGAAAGCAAATTCAGTATTAAACTCTGTCTCCAAATGGCTGCGAATATTTTCTGTCGGTGTAGGTTAATGTCTTCCCAGTCAGCAGAGGGTTATAACATGCACATTACAGTCCAGTCATGTTTTGAAGCTTGTTACATGGATAAGACCTTAAAACAGATCATTTTGGGGTTTTTTAAAGTCTTGTTGAACTATGCATTGTAGTCTTTCTGCAGTGAATTGTTCCTAAATACCCCATTTGTCATTTTGTGCTGAGTTTGACACTCGGTGTGCATTCTGCACAGCTGCTGTTCGCTCTGGAGTTCGGGCAAAGGGCTTGCAGGAGGAAGATGTCTTCTCCTGCCTGGTGTTCCTGATGGCAGAGGCAGGATCCTGGGCAGGGATTACAGGCACGTGCCGCTTGTTTATGGACCTCTTGCTTTGGCATGGTCAGATAAGGGAAAACGAGCAGTGAGATTTAGTGCTGCAACTGCTTTGCCCTTCCTGGGAGTTACAGGGTTGCATGAAGAGAAGGTGGTGAGTGAGCACCTTAAAGCCTTAGCTGTGCTGGTAAAGTGACGTCTCCGGAGATGAGCCAGCTTCCCATGCCAGGAGCTCCCCTGGCACAGCTCTGGCAAAGCTGCTGCTCTCCGTGTCATTGAGACCTTGTCAGGAATAGCTGACAGGAATGCTCCTGCGGCCTCGCCGTCCGCAGCGTCACCAGCAGTGAGCACACCAAGTCAACTCAGCGGCGAGCGGGAAGAAAGCCCTGCAAGGTCTGAGTGACAAACACGTGTCAGTAGGAGGGCTGAGCCAGATTTGTGGCCAGCCCCGTGCTGAGCTGGGAGGGAGCGCAGGGAAATAAATAGTCCAGGTCAGCAAAGCTGGTGAGGGCAAGCAGCATCTCACGGTCACTGATCACATCGCTGCAGCTCCGCCTCTGAATTTTGCAATTTCAGTTTATGATGTTTGCTAGTATTTTTATCAGATTACTTAATTTTCTTTTTTTTTTTTTAATCCAATATTTTAGTAGTAAAGCAGTTGGCAGATGAGAAGTCTTGTATTTTTGTAGCTAGCCTGGTCTTCTCCCAAACAGAGGCTGGTCCAGATTTCTGTTTCTGATGCTGTACTTACAGAGCTTAAATGGGAAATGGTGATTCATTGCAGATATGTGTCTTGGGTGGTTTACACATGAAGATATGAAAGTGAATTATCACAAAAGGGGAGATGCTTCTCACAGGGATGAGGAGCAGGGCTGCCCGTAAAGTTAGGTGGGTATCATCAGGAAGCAAGAGAAAAATTACTTGGCTGTAAGATTTGGTTGAAAGCCTGACCTTTTCCTGAGCAGGGAAAGCCAGGCTGAGGGCAGCTGCCCTCCTTGGACAAGTTGTTCTGTCCAGTGTGAAGGGGACTCATCCTCTCTTTTATCAGCTTAGAGCCCAGCTAGAAATGCCATTCACTGAGATTAGCTCAGCTCTGCTTGTACTCTTTAACACCTCATTGTGATGCCTTTTATTGGTATTTCCCCTCCGTGACAGATGAAAACTGCATTAACCACACATAATTGCAGGCTGAAACTCTTCACGTGGGCAGCCCCCAAAGAGGAAAGGGCATAGGCAGGAGCAAGAGCCTCGATGGTTGTTAAAGGATGGTTAAAAGAGCCCATCAAAGATGGTTAAAAGAGCGACATTTGCCCACTCTTTTAAACTATGAATTCTTTTAACCTAATTAATTTAAGCTAAATTGCCATAGCTTTCTATGGGTAGAGTTTAGCAAGATATTTCCTACACAATATAAATTTCCTGAGCATTTGCTGTATGTTAATTTATTCTTTGCCCAGTACAGTGGACAGCTCAGAAATCGACTTCAGGTTTTCTTGCCTGTGTTTTCTGTACAAACCCCGGCACGGAATCACAATGTGTCCATGTAAGGCCGCTCAATTAACAATCCGGACTGAAACAGCACCAAGGGAAGCTCCGTGCACTGAATAAATCTGATTTAATTTGCACATTGACCTGACAGACCATGGCACGTCCTTGGAGCTGTTCCCAGCTCGTGTGTTAGTCCAGGTAAACCCTGCACTGCGCTCACTGACGAAACGTCCAGAAACGGGGTAATGTTTATAACTGGGATCGTAACTTCCGTACAAAAATACAGGCTGAGATAAGCAGACGGGTCTTTCTCGTGCCTGCTGTCCCAGTGGTCAAAGCATCAAGACATTAATTTGCAAAATGATAAGGGAGGTAGCTGGAAAACTCTCAGTGAGTTTGGGAAAGGCTCAGAAGGACCCTCACCGACCTCAGCTGAGCACATGAGTGAGTGGATCTTAAAATGGAAGGGACCCCAACTGCCCACCTTAGTAGGGTGAATGGCTGAAGAACAGAAAGTGCAAGAGATGTGCTGCTGACTGTCTTGATGTAACACTGACTGTCTTGGCCAATCTGCACATACAGTTCACTGATGGCAGAGAATATGCTTTTAAAATACTTCTTGAAGGGCTGAAATACGGTTTTTGTAATGGTTTTATCAAAAGCAATATAAAGTGTCAAACTCATTCCAGTTGCAATTCATTGACTTTAGTGCCATGGCAATAAAAATGAATTTGGCCTGTCAAAGGAGAATGTGTTGTCGGATGCACAAGTGTTGTCATCTTCAATTTACACTTTCCTTTCACCCTGTGTCTCGGGTTCTCTAGCATTGTTAGGACTTTCATATATCCAGATCATTCTCTGACTATATTTGCTGACATTTTTTTAGTTTTCTCATAAGTAGTTTCCATAGCTACAAACTTTCGTGTTCACAGAGGGGAAAAAAAATTTTAAAGGTTTCTTACTATTGTATTAAACAGTTTTTATATTTCTTCTCCTTGTCATTCTCATATCATCACACTGCAGCCCAGTTTAATGAAAATGCTGCACAACTGAATTGCCTGTTATTTTTAAAAGTGAAGTAGGTGCTGAGCTGAATCCTTGAAAAGCAGAAGACCAACATCATTAAGCCACTGATGTAGAATAAATATTGCAGATGTAGGACTGTTATTAGTAAGGTTTATAGATGGCAACTGGCAGGCGAGCTTTTGACTTCACACCTAAATAAAACCTGACGTTAACAGCATTCTCCTGGCTTTTGGTAAAGAAAGCTGATTCTTAATCTCTTTTGTCTGCTGTTGGTAGTGTTCTGTTAAAGATGAAGTGTTAGTTCTGGGAGTGGGATTCGCGAGGGTTGTTTTTCCAATATTTAGTTCCTCCTCTCCGGTAGGGAGGTGCTGGGCAGCTGTGGCCTGGGCAGGGCAGCCCTGGGGAAGGGTTTGGGCAGCGGTGCCCCAGGCAGGGCAGCCCTGGGGAAGGGTTTGGGCAGCAGTGCCCCAGGCAGGGCAGCCCTGGGGAAGGGTTTGGGCAGCGGTGCCCGGGGCAGGGCAGCCCTGGGGAAGGGTTTGGGCAGCAGTGCCCCGGGCAGGGCAGCCCTGGGGAAGGGTTTGGCAGCGGTGCTGGAGCAGCGGTGCTGGAGCAGCTCCGTTCAGGGAAATGGGAGGCTCCGAGTGCCCAGCACCGTGTCCAGGGCCTTGCCTTGTGCACCCACAATCCAATTAGCTGCTCCAGAGCAGATGGAGCAGATTAGTGCCCGGCTCCTTCCTCGGCCCTCTCCCCCGGTGCAGGGGGTGTCCGGCCAACAATCGGCTTAGCCGTGGGTCCCGTGGCACAGCGTGGCACAGCCCCTGCCCTGCCCGTGCAGGGCTGCCCGCTGCCCCTCGGCAGGGAAACCTCTCAGCTCTGGGGCTGCTGCAGCTCATCCCCCGGCCTGCTGGCTCCAGTTCTTTGGTAGTTTGGAAGCGCTTCACCTGAACTCGTTTGCCAGGGATAAATTCCATTTTTCTGTCTCAGAGAGTGTCTGCAGCATGGCCACCAGATGTGTGAGCCGTGCTCCGCGTTGGAACAGCCGCTCCAGCAGTGGGGTCAGGGGTGGAGGATTGTGGTCCTTTCCCACCTGCAGCGTTCCCTCCCAGAATCTCAGCCAGCAAATGCTGAGTGGCCAAGAGAGATGATGGCCTCTTGCCTCATCTTGTAAATGAGTGTCAGGCAAGGAGAGGCTGGGAGAAGTGACACCACAGGACTGTTCCTGCCATTCCCAAAAGTGTCACAGTCCCTGGGAAAAGAGTGGTTCAGGCTCTGCAATCTGAGACATAAGCAGGTTGTCACAATAAGAAGGGAACTAGCAGGACTTATCTGCTGGTGGAGATCCTTGGTAAATACTGGTATGAACAGCTAAGATGGCATTCTCATGTTTTATTTATATATGCAGATATGTATAGAAGTGAAAATGGGGAGAAAAAAAATCTCAGAAATATAATCAGTGTCTCAGTCATTATCCATTTGGATCAGTGCTTCTTCAGTCTTCATTGTTTGCCAGAAATGTCTTGTTTTGGTTATCGAGCAATTTATTATTTCCTAGCTTGGCGAGCAAACAAGCAGACGGGACTTTGTTTAGACAGCAAACACAGTGAGAAGAAGTAATTTAGGATATACTTTCCATGCAAAAAGTCAGAAAAAGAGGATCAGAACTGAGGTGTCATGGAAAATCTTGGCATGTGTTTTCCAGATGTGAAGGTGGTTTTTCCAGGTGGGTCCCCTCCATCCAGGGAGCATCAGGAGGCGTAGGGTGGTGGGATGCAGGAACCTGGCAATACCCCCCTGACTCTCCTGCTGGTCTTCTTAACCTTAACACGTTTCCTGACGCTTGTGCTAAACACTGCAAATCCCTGAGCGGTTTCAAGCTGCCTCCTACACATTCCCTTACTGACCCTGTAGATTATCAGCCTTTGCTTAGGATGGCCCAGTCCCTTATTGCAGTCTGTTACCTGCAGAGCGAGAAAAACCAGGAATGGAGATGTCACATGCATTTGCTTTGCTCTCTGCCCTCTTCTGAGTGCTTTGTTAGAAAGGTTTAAATGAATATTGAGTAAGTACAGTAGTTCATGCAAGTGCATATATTTTGTTTTGTTGATGCAAGGAATCTTGAATAATATTATGAAGGATAAAAGAGAGGATTCAGTGTGGACAGCAGAGAGCTTGTCAGTATCTAGACCATCCTGCTGGGACACTGTAGTAATCAGGAATGATGAAATACAGCTTTAGTTATCCCACCTGGACAGCAATTCCTGTAATCTCTTCTGTCGAGCTTTGCCCATCTTTGAATTCTTCCTCACATTGAATGGACCTGCATAAAAGTGGGAGCTGTTATCTTACCAGCTGAAACATTTGGCTTAAGAGTCTTAAATTCCCATTTCATTCTTGTCTGCAGTGAATGTGGTCTTGTTTCATCTGCAGTCAGGGCTGAAAGGTTCCAAAACCGGGATTACTAATAACTAATAACATCGGGGCAATGCCGAACAATGTGTCATGCTCTGCAATGGAAGTTTTCCCCTTGGGGCTCATTTTTATTCAGCAGGGAAGGTGTTCTCTGTGTTCGCTGTTCATCCTAAAAGCCCAGGCTCCCTCGGAGCAGCGTGGCATCTCCCATGCCGTGCTCTGGCCAGGGGAAGAGCCAGGGGATCGTCTCCCTGGTGTGAGAGAAGCAGGATACAGAGATACATCCCATGGACCAGCAGCCCCACGCTCTGGCTCATCAGCTCTTTTCCACTCCGGTTTTCTGTTTCTGAAGCTTGCATGAAAAAGGCCAACGAAATTATTATTTCTAATTTCTTGTAGAACATTGTTCTGGAGGAGCAGTTTCCAAAGTAGGGCAGTGAGTCAAGTTCACTTGAAAAATGGTGGTTCTGTCATTGATTTCAATAGGAGAAGGATTTTTACTCTCACCTGCAAAAGGAACCAGCTCTACATCACTGACTTTTATTGCATTTCTTAAAATTAGATCTGCAAACCCAATGGTTTCCTAAGCAGGAGAAGCTGTATGTTTCATGCATTGGAAGCCTGTGCATTATTAAAAATAATAGGATAGATTTGTCAAACGGATAATGAGTAGGTTTCTTTCTCTGTTTTTCAGTGTTTTAATGAGTGCAGGAAATGTTTGCTATTTATTTGCTTTCAGGTTTTACCAAGGAGCTCTGGAGATAATTGTCAAATTTCCAAGTGTGTATCAATATTTCATGAAGCTCTGTTTTCCCTCTGTACATTCACAAGTTGGGTCATTAGCACTGGGACTGATATTAAGAGGCTGAAGCAAGGCATGAAAAGAAATTCCACCAAACACTTGCAAGTCTGAGAATTTCTGAAACAAAATTCTAGTCAGGTCTTCTGGGCAAAATAAATATCGGTGATGTGGCTTGGTTTCACATGTTAAATCTGCCGGAGAATTTCTTGTTTGATCTCGGTTTCTGTGGTTCATGGACCTGATCCAGAGAACACCAAGGCTTTGTGTGTGTGTTCTGCGTGTGTGTTTTGTGTGTGGGTTCTGTGTGTTTGGCCTCACGCCCAGCCCTTACCACAAACTGGAGTGTACCTTACAGAGATAGGATATCCATCCACGTCATCCTCTGGAAAAAAAGCAAATTCCGCCTTTCCTACTACCAGCAAATTAAGTTGTGCTGAATTATTAAAGCTCAAGTTGCTTTTAGACATGGTACCAGTCAGCACTGATGCTGGCTATTTAGTTTGCTGTTGACTATTCAGTTTTGGGTTATTTTTGCATGGTCTTTGAGGTGCAGAACTGGCTGTGTGTTAACAACTTTTGTTCTGCTTTGGACATTTGCCATTTAAAAGAGGTTACGTTTTAGCATACAGCTGAATGTTTCTTTTTTCTTCTGACATTTTAATGTAAAACCATCATGTACCTGTTCCCATTCTGATTAGGCAACTTACCCCAATTTTGGTTTGCTCAGCCTAAAATTCCGGTGTCAGGAAATTAAAATTATTCACAGACACGGACTCACTAGGCTCTACTGTAGAGAGGGTGCAAAATTAATTGATACATTACTGTGGCTTTTTGACCATTCTAAATGGTTGCCATAAGTGCTTCACCAGGCACAGCTGAGTGGTAGCTGGGAAAGAGCAGAAAGTGAGACTTTAAACTTACTTGAACTACAAATCTGAAAGTGTACAGAGAGCTGGAAGGTGGATGGAAGGAGCATCCAGGGCTTCTGAAACAGAAAAATGAGCTTCAGAGTTAGAAGTGATTAAAGCAGAAAGGGACCAGTGGTGCTTCCCTGGAGAGGGAGGGATGGAGTTCTGCAGGAAGGGCAGAGCTGGCTGCTTGGCAGAGGGGTTTGAAGATCCTTGGAACTAGCAGATGTCAGAACTGGCCTGTCTGTCGGTGTTTTGGGATCATTTTAGGATTTGTGACACTATGGGCCGCCTCTAAGCAAAGGAGGTCACTTGTGAACGCAAGCAGCGGTGTTAATTGTGGTAGCAGTTCATGGAGGAGAAAGAGAAATGGCAGTCATGTAATATTGACACAACAGGAGCGTGTGGAGATAATGAATTTGGTCACGGCTCGATATGACAAAGTTCCAGACTGTAAACAGAAATATTTGTCAGAGGGGAGACAGTGCTCAGGGTGAAAAACAGGTGCTTTGCTAAGTAAAAATCACCTTGTAAAGGATTTGCAGCTGTGAGGGGTTTGTAAGAGAAATCCAGAGCACATCCATTTGACTGCCTTGTCCTTCTAGGAGGGAGTTTGGAAAGTTGGCGGTGAATACATCTTGTAACTTAAGCTTAGCTCTGAAACGGAGCTTTTCTCACATGGTGTTTCTTTCTTGGTAGTAGATGAGCTTTGTGCTGGGAAATGCAAAGGGAAGTCCCATCCCACCGTGGCTTTTGTCTTTGGTACAGCAGTGGGACGGCTCGAGCAGAGGCCGTGGGCAGCGCGGCCGCGGTGCTGTGTCCTTAGCGGAGGGGGCACCGGGGAGAGGAGTGGTGCTGAGGAGAGCAAACCCGACCATTTGTCCCCATCCATGTGCTCTCATCCCTGTGCAGCCGGCCGAGGCAGGGAGAGAGGGGTTGGATCGGCGGAGAGGGAGACCGGCCTTTCCCGGGGGAGAAGAAGGCAAACACGTCGGCACAGACATGTGGAAAGCAGAGCTCTCAGAAGGGACGGGAGAAGCAGCACTGGCTCCTGCAAGGCTCTGTGCTCAGAGGTTCTGCACTGTGCAGACTCAATGTTACGCAGGCAGTGCAGCCTACGGGAGGTTGCAGAGCACTTGTGAGAGCCAAAGGAGAGACAAGGAACTGTTCTGCTCCAGGAGGGAAGAGGCATCAGATCCAGTAAAGAGCTGCTGCTCTAACTCCTCCTGCAAAGCCTCTCGCACTCCTCCCAGAGCCCTCCGGCTCCAGAGCTGCAGCTGAACTGGAGAAGACAAGAGTTTGTAGTGCAATTCCCATCCAGCTTTTGGTGGTTTTTTGGTTTGGTCATTGATTGCCTGTGCCAGGTGCCGAGAGGGCACAGTTCCTCTGTGTGATGCCACCTGGGAGAATCTGGCCTTACTCTGGATAATTTCCTGGGAAATCTCCGATTTCCTTTACTGCCACTCTGGGCAGTTATAAGGCACGCTGAGTTAATATGCCTTTTACCTATTTGTTTGTTTGATCTGTTCATAAGGCACTGGGAGCCCCAGGGTTCTTTGAAGAAGCACATAGTAAGGGGTGCTGGACAGCCCAGGCTGCACGCACTGCTGAGACTAGGCAGGGCTGGAAGCTGCCCCACTGAGCCAAAGGGAGCAGCTTTCCTCCAGCACAAACACATCTGGAGAAGTGGGAGAGGAAGAAAGAAGGCAGGAGAGCAGAAGAAAGAGGAAAATACTGGAATCAGCGATAGTAATCCAACCAAAATACTGCAGCGGGACAGAGGGTGCCCTAAAGGTGGCCGGTTTCTAGGAAAGTATTCCATGCTTGGAGAGAATGGTGCTGGTGACAGTCACAAAATGCTTGTGTTCCAAGGTTTTTGTACACTTCTCCTCTCAGGCTGGCGCAGTTACACGCTTTGTTTGTTTGCCTCCCAGCTCCTACCCTTCGTGGAGTTAGAAATACTCTGACTCAAGTCCATCCAAATACAGCAGTGCCATGCTTGGTAAGTGGGTCATGAGCCCTTGGGGTCTGAGCGAAGGTTTTCAATCAGAATTTGGCAAAAAAGCAAGTTAAAATTCTTTTCAAAAAAACTCGCGATTCCAAGATTTCACTTTAAGGTTAATTTTCTTGTAAACTGTGTGTGACCTGTGCTTTGATGCTTTGTATTAAGCCAGTGGAGCTCCTGGGTGTCAGTGCAAGGCAATTTTGGCAATCTCCTGGAGTGATACCCATATTCTCCTGTCAAGTTTGGGATGATTCTCATCTCCTGCCTGGAAGTGGATCATGAGTGCGTGCTCTGAGATTTCTTTTTGGGGCCACATTTGGAAAACTCAGCCTTACTGCTGCCGTTGCTCTGTGGTCACCTATCTGCAGCCCACAGTCTGAGCCTCCCTCACGTCTGACACTCATGTTTTGTTTCAGTCTGTGGCTGGTTTGAAGCAGGAAAACCTGAACCCCCCACGCTCAGTCGGACAGGGGGGCTCCCATCACCCCGAGGAGCGCGCGCAGCCCTGGGAGGCCACAGCTTCGTGTTCAGTTACAGTGAGAGCATCTCGAGTGTGCCCCTGGAAACAGTCCATGACCCCTGTTTCTCCTTGGCCAGAGTCCTGTGCTGAGGAGAGGCATCAGCATGTTGGTTTTCTGCTGCTACCAAGGAGTGTTTTCGTCTCCCTTTGCCTTCCCAGCCTCCCCAGACGCTGCCTCTTCCCCAGGAGCGCTGTTTTGGCACCGGACATTGGAATTTCCATAGCGGGATGTTCAGCTGTCTCAGCACGACAGGTATCAGCTTCTTTGTGATCACAGGTGTCAGGTGCTGGTCAGATTGACAGATCCACATGAGACCAGCACAGGGGAAAGCTGCAGTTTCTCTGCCTGTGGTTTTCTTCCCTTTTCTGTGCAGCCCCTCTGTCCCTGTGCTGGTTTGAGAGATGTGCATGCTCTGAAATGTCTCTTCTTAGAGAGTTTGTTGTGCTCGGGATCTGGTCTGCTGTTTAAAAAAGCTACACAGCCTTCTTGGTTAGTATTTTCCATCACCAAGCAGGGCAGAGGCTGAGAAGACCACCCACCACTGCGGTTGTACTGACAGGGGTTCTCGGATGCTGTTGAGGATGGGCTGACTGATGCTCTCAGAACGTGCCAGTCCTCTCGTGGACCACTTCGGGTGGTTGCAGCCCACCCTGTGAAATGCAGAGCTGCAGTGGAGATGTCCAGGGGATAGAGTGACAGCTCGTCACAACTAGACAGCAGTTCTGTGTTTGACATCTTGAGGTCAAAAACTGTCAGTTCCTTATTTTTTACGGTGTCTTAAATCGCCTGGAGAGTGTTTTGAGCCTTGTCACAATGAATAAATTAAGGCCAAGTCATATTCACAAGCCTGTGCTGCTCTGATTCAGCAGCAGGACTGTGCTTGATTTTCAGCCTAATAATTACAAGTGGTTTTGGAGGATCTGGGGGACTGATAGAGCCTGTTTGTGTTTCCTCCAGAGCTACATGTGCTACAGTTTTTACTTGCTCTTTGCCTTGGCAGTCTGCAGCATTGTTTTCCTCCTCCTTAGGAACACGGCCAATTTTCTAATTAAGGAAATCACTCTGTAGCCATTGTCACTGTTCATTTGAGTTCTTTGTCCATACCAAAGTTTCCAGCTCCCCAAAAGATTTGAAGTCACTCCTTACTACAGCTGGAGGAGGACAGGAGTTTTGGCTCAGTGCAGGCTCTTCCTCTAACTCTGTTAAGAACCAGGCGTCAAACACCACTGTGGGCAGCACATTCACTTCATAAGAGCTTCACATCCACCTCTGGCTATGACAAACCCTGCTGAGGTTATTTTTCTATTGAATTTGTATATTAAAAAAAAAATAGTTGCGAGAAATAAATATCACTTTGTGCTGGGCTTTACTGCTTACTGGGCTTTGAGCCTAAAAGGATTTAAAAGTCATCATGCTCTAAGGGAAAGTTGTAGCGAGAAAGAGGAGGTGGAGGATTGCTCCAGCCAGCTGTTGTGATTTGGGAAAAGGCTTGTCCTGACTGATGGAAAGGAGACTGGGACTGAGACGGAGAGGCAGCCAGGGCTGACACAGCTACGCCCAGCGGGATTAGGACCGAATTAGAAACTCGGCTTGTGGGGCTTTATCATTTCCTTTATATTGGGACATTAATAAATGCAAATCTTTTATCTTTCAATCGTTATCCTCCCTTGTATCTTTTGTTAATGAGCATTGTCCCCAGTTCAGGCTGCACTGGTAACTGGATGGAGAGGCTGGAGATGCTCGTGTGCTTTCTTGTGCCGTGCAAAAGTACCTGGGGGTGTGACAAAAGGATGTGGGGCACTTCTCCGTGTCTGTGTGCCAGCTCCTCCTGTCAGCCTGCAGCTGGACAAGAGTCCTGGAGACAATGCCACGTTAATGCAGCACAGTTCAGTGCTTTTGGTATTTCGCAGTGCAGCACAATAACTTTTTTTCTCGTTTTGTTTCTGAAGTACATCAAATTCAGAACATATGCACCGTGTCAGGGCTGCTCTTGCTAGTCATCGCGAAGAAAAGGCTCAGATCAGGCCTGGTCGGTCACCCAGAGCGAGCTGTTGAACGGGAAGACGGTGGGTTTAGATTAAATACTGGGGAGAAGTTCATTACTGTGAGGATGGTGAGGGAGCTGTGGCTGCCCCATCCCTGGAAGTGTTCAAAGCCAGGCTGGACAGGGCTTGGAGCAGTGTGGTCTAGGGGAAGGTGTCCCTCAGGGTGTTGGAACTGGATCAGCATTAAAGTCCCTTCCAGTCCAAGCCATTTTGTGATTCTGTGGCTCCTGCACAACTTGGCTTCACAGTGGAGGCCACGGTGGCCTGGTGCTCAGCTGGGGTTGGGCTCTCCATCCCAGTGGATGTGCTTTCCATCCTAGATAGGTCCCATATGGAAGGGAGCTCTCTACTAGCCAAAATAAAGACACTCAGCAATCTGCCAGAGCCGACTAAAGCATGTAGCCTTACAGGCAGAAAGAAATACAATTTAGGGTAGAGGATACAAAATACATTTGCGAGGCATCTGAGCCTGATGCTGAGACATTCTTTCTCTCAGTAGTGTTGTTGCCAAGAGCTTCTCTTGTGCTCAGACCAAAACTATTTAGGGTGGAACATTTGCTCCCTACTTTCTAGCAAGCCTGGTCGCAGGAATGAAGAATGGATTCTTTTAGTGGCCGCAGCTGGTTTGAATGATCCCCACACTGAACCCATTGACTCCAGGCACTCCTCATGTGAATCACAAGGAAGCAGCAACTGGGATTTTGTTTTTGTGCCTGACAGGGGCAGAAACAGCGGAGCAGTCACAAGTTGATTGCTTGAACCCGGGCACATGCCAGGGATGTCCCCTGCACACTCTGTAGCTCATGCAGGCAGCAGGCAGCGTTCACCAGCTCACTCTGAAGTCAGGAGGCAGAGGAGGGTGAGATGTGTTGCTGTCTGGGGGTCTGTGCTGCATCCTCACCCACACCTCCTGCAGGGCCCCCGGAGAGCACAGCGTGGCTGCGCTTGGTGCAGATCCATCATGTTCATTCAGTGAGAGCTGGAAGAGGAGTTCTTCAAGAATTGTGACCCTTTCATTACATACAAAACAAAAAAAAAAGTCATGAAACCCTTCAGTGTCTGTTGGCAAGACCTTGAGCAAGGCACTGACATCTCAGTGCACCTCTCTCAAGGTCTGCTTCTTCTGAGGAGCAGCAAAATAGCTTGTTTTGGTAAACTTGGGGAATCATTTCCACACCCTGTGACAAATCTGTGTCTCTTCTTGTAGGGGATCTCTCTGTCGGTTTTTAAGCTGAAGGAGAGTCAGTTTAGATGAGATATTGGGAAGAAATTGTTTCCTGTGAGGGTGGTGAGGCCTTGCCCAGAGAAGCTGTGGCTGCCCCTGGATCCCTGGAAGTGTCCAAGGCCAGGCTGGATGGGGCTTAGAGCCACCTGGGGCAGTGGAAGGTGTCCCTGCCCATGGCAGGGGGTGGCACTGGATGGGATTTAAGGTCCCTTCCAACCCAAAACCATTCTAGAATTCTGTGATTTTATGCTGAGAGCAACTTCTAACAAGTTTCTGCAGAAGAATCTCCTTCCTTTTTCCTTCCAAAGGATGAGGGCTTGAGGGAGACCATATTTTGTCCACTTGCAGAGAGAGAACAGCAGGTCAAGGAAGGCAACTTGCGTTGGGCTGAGAATCAAGGAGAGATTTTGGGACTAGAAAGGGGTTTGATGGTAATTAAAAAGCCACCTCTGTATTCTTAAGTGTTCTTAGGAAAGTCAGCTGGCCATGTGCTCTGGGTTTTTTTCACAATATTGGGTTTTTCTTTGTCTCACCGAAGGTATTAATTAGAGGAATGGATTACACCGAGTGCTGTACAATTATCTCCTGGGTATTTCTGGAATGAACGATGAAAACTGTGTGAAATTGTACAGTGCTCATTTAGCTGGGTGTCTGGATGAGCACCATGTCTTACTTCCCCTCTTTGCCACATCGCCTGAACCTGTTGATTACGGCCAGCGGGGTGGTTTTGTGTCAGTGGCAGCTCTTGGGGGGGCTTTGGGACCCCCTCAGACAGAGGCACAATGTCACATTGTTGTTGCTGCAGGAGCCTCTTTTTCAAGATCACGGGGAGTTTTCTCAACACACTCGGTTTCCTTTGGTTTGTTTTGTAATCTATATGTTCTGATCAAGTGAAGAACCACGCAGACAGGGGTGGGATGCATCAGCATCCTTCTTTGCCAACTGCTTTCTGCTGCAAGGCAGGAAGTTGTGTCAACTTTCTGAAATTTCAGTGCAAGACTCCTTTCCCTCTCTTCCCCTATCTTATTCCCAACAAAAAAATTAAACCTGATCAGTTCATTTTCCTGTACCTCACTTTGGTGGGTTTGTGGCCCAATTTTAAGGCTAAATAAATTAATTGAGACTCACCATACGGTCTATAACTACAGCTCTTGGGTTGATAGGTGATGGGTTTTATTGAACCAATAAAATATAGAAAATGGTTAGAGGAAAAGAGCTTACTGCAGTGATACTGTTCAGTGTGATTTACAGTTTTATAACTGTAGGCAAATGTGAAATATTTTTCACTATCTTGGGTATACATTATTAGATAAACCTATATCCTGTGCTCACCTACATCAGCACTGTGATAGTGAAGAGACATAAAAATGAAGACATTTTCAGCCCATTAGAGTTAACGTGGTTTCAAGAGCAGTCAGTTTCTCTACAGTTTGGATTTTATTTGTCTCTCAGTGTGCTGAGGATGCCTGCAGGAAATGCCTCCCAGCAGCTGTGGGAGCTGTGCTGGAGCAATCCTTTGCATGCACAAGAAAATAAGACACCTTAAATGTGAATGTTGTTGACCAAAACACCAGTTCGTGAAAAACTGAGAGGAAATATGGATCTGTGCAGGAATTCTTTGCTGAGCATCCCGGTCTGTCTCCTTCAGCTCTTGTTGCATTGCTGAGGTTTCCCCTATGAGAAAAGCCATGAAGGGCAAGGACAGGGCAGCTTCAGGAGGTCCTGAAAGCCCCTCACTCTGGCCAAAGGTGTGGTGGACTTTGAGGGCTCCTGGGCCACAGCCTGGAGCTGGGACAAGCTGGGGCTGCAGCACTACAGCCCCTTCCCAAGGGACTGGAGGGCAGCAAGGCAGGAGACACCCCTGGAGCTCCAGGGTGGTGGTCAGACCCCTGTGCTTGGGGGAGAGGTGGGTGTTGGACTGCCATAGCACAGGAATAGCTCATCATTCCTGGAACTGAAAAATAAGAATGTGCCAGTGTGTTATCTGGATTAATGAAGATGAAATGTGCTGTATAAATGCATCAGGAGCGTGATCATGCCGTTATCCCTTGGGCTGCTCTGGCTCACAAGGAGAAAAGGTTGATTTGTATTTGTAGATGATTTTGCTTGCTCTGCCAGTGCTCATTTTTGTTTCAGTACGAAAGCCAGGGAGCCTGTATTTCTTTTGCTCAAAGATGGAGCAGATTAGCAAAGATTTTTTCTAGATTATCGTCGTTTAAATAGCTCTGGTTTAAGATAAATGTTTCAACTACAATTACTTATTAGTGATACTATTTTAAACACTGATGATAAATTAGGGAGGTTATAAGCTCTATTATTCAAGAATCTGTGCAATATTTGGACACTGAACATGGTTTTCCATAAAGCAGAAGGCGCTGGCGTGCAGCTGACCGGGCTGAGGGCCCTCTGGCTGGGGCGGGAGAGGGGGACATGAAGCAGCTTCGGGGGCAGGATTTACAAAACAATGAGAGTTGAACCTTGCTTCGACTCCAGCCCGCCCTGGGCACAGAGGAAAAGCCCACGTGGAAACCCTTGATGGGGTGACCATCCCTCGTGCTGACACGTGGGAAGGTCACAGGGTGAAGGGGCGCTTCGGTGTCACGGCGCTGGTGACGGTTTCCAGTCAGCACTGCCCGCTCCCCCGTCTCGATTTTAAGATGTGAAATGTGCGGCTGGGGATTATCACTAATCCACAGAATGTTTTAGGGTTGGGGATGAGAAAAAATGTTAGGTATGTTCTCACCCATTCCTCGTGCGTGCTGTGCACCCAGGCCCCGGGATCTGCCCGGCTGGACAGATCTGCAGGGGTTTGCTTCAGCCTCCAGAGCTCTGAGAAGGCTGGAATGGTGAGGCGGGGTGAGCAGAGGCACCTCAGCTTCCTCCTGGGTCCTTACTCAGAGCTTCTGTCCACTGCACCAAAACAAATCACATCCTCAATGCCATTTGAGAATTTTTGGGAGAGTTTTTGGCGGGTTCCAGCCCGGTTTGGGTCCACAGGCTCTTGTCCAGACCTGCAGCCCGTGTTTTGCAGCCAGGCAGGAATGCGAGTGGCCAGGAAAAGCCTGATAAAGAGGGAAAATAGAGAATGGGAAAGTTAATCATTGAACTTTTTGTTATCTTTATTCAGCTTGGAGAACTGAAGCCACACAAGGTTTGCAGGGGGAGATAATATCTTTTATTAGAGCAACTTCTATAGTTAGGAAAAACCCCACGTGCTTCTGGGACCACATGCTTTTCCTCAGATCTCCACAACTGCACACTGCATTAAAAATAAAATTAATTTAATTTTCCAAAGGTTCAGCGGATATTTGAAAGAACTGAATTTAAAAGCGACTTGCAAAAAAAACCAAAAAAAAACCTCATTTGGTTTAATTTGATTTGAACATTTCAAGAAAGATTTCGTAGCCCTGATTTACAAAAGACTTTTTTTTTTTCTGGCTTGAAGTTTACTCGTAGGAACGTGACATCTGTGTACCAAAGGGCTGCCCAGGGCAGTGGTGGAGTCCCCATCCCCAGAGGGGCTTAAGAGCCGTGTGGATGTGGCACTTGGGGACATGGGGCAGTGGTGGCCTTGGCAGTGCTGGGGGAATGGCTGGATTCGATGATTTTCCAGGTCTTTTCCAACCCAAATGACTCAATGATTCTATGAAGTCAAAATTGCTGCATTTAGCCTCATTTTGTGCACCTGAAAATCCCCATACCTAGGGTCGCGCTCTCATTTCTTCCTGAAATACCCACAAGGGCCTTTTGCACCTTCAGGATGCCCTCGGCACGCAGGAGTTGTTGGTGGGCAGCCAGTGGGGCTCTAAGGAGGTGCAAAGTCAGAAAGAAGGGTTGAGAAGGGTGAGTTTAATATACAGACTTCCCTGCTCTGACCACCACATTTTTCCCCCTCAGTCTAAAAAAAAAAACATGATTAACTGATAATATTCTAAGAGGTGGGAGTTTGTAAATAATCAGTGTATTGTCATTAATCAAGGTAATTTCTCTGTTCCAGGAGATAAGACATTATTATTAATAACATTTCCAGTGAGAGGTTTTGCGTGCTCACCCTGACCTCATGAAATCGCCAGCCTACAATCCAGTTCTGTGTAGTCTCCTTTTTTCATTTCTGAGTGAGGGTTTTTTTGGTGGGGTTTTTTTTGGTTTTTTATAGCCTTCTACATTATCCAGCACATCAATTTAAAATTCCCTCAATCCAGCTTAGTCTCAGCTGTATTAATGCGTGGCTCGAGGGCACAGATAGCTAAAAAGGGCTGTATTGTGTGGCATCTCTAAAATCTTTTTTCTGAGAAGTTGGATAAAGAGATTGAGGTTTCTCAGGGGAAGCTTTGGGTTGGGGTTTTTTTTCCCCCCCCAGCTGAGTGAGCAGCCTTGCAGGTGGCTCAGAGAGAAGGTGTCAGGCCAGGAGATGCTGCTGGACCCCGTGGCATCCCCCATTCCTGCTGAACCTTCCAGCAGAACATTCTCCTCTGGGAAGGTGGCTGCAAGCACAGTGTGGGATCCTTCGTCGTTTTCCTGATGTATCTCGGGAGGCAGCTTTACTGCAGTACTGAAAATAATCAAATATATTAGTTAGGGAACATGGGTTGAAGCAGGAGTGATCTTCTCTTCAGTGTTTTTCCTAGGATATCACACGCAGAGCTCTGTCTTCTCAATGCAGTCATGCTTAGGGAATCCTGCCTGAGGTGCAGCCAGTCTTTTTCAATATTAGTTAAACCAGAAGATATTGGGGTTCATGGAATCATTGAATGGTTTGGGTTGGGAGGGACCTTTAAAAGTCATTTAGTCCAACCCCCTGCTATGAGCAGGGACACCTTCAGCCTGGCCAGGTGGCTCTGAGCCCCATGAGGTGATCAGCCTCCCTCCTTAAACCGTTCCTTGAAGGATACAAAGGGGAGAGCAGCTGGGGTTTGGTGGTCACTGCCAAGCCTGGAGCTTTGTTTGCTCTGTTTTTATGGTTCTGGGCTGCTTTAAGTGTCAACAGGAATGTAAAGTGTACCCTGTTTGTGGTTTTTTTGGAGTGCAACCATGATAAAATCCTATGATAGACCTGTAAAGCTTTAGTTGTAAAAGTAAATCAACTTCAATAGCAAGTAGGTCGTAGGTGAGTGCTTTTGAATGTTAGTATGTAGGGGGTTTTTCTCACTTAGTTATAATCCAGTGCTACAGGGAAGTGAGGGTGTTTATCTTAGGGAAATGAGTGGGATTTGCAGGCATTCAGCACCTCCCAGGACCTTCCAGGTTATTCCCCTGCTCACATACCTCACCTCGGAGGAACTGGTCTCAGATTCCTCGAAGAGTGATGGGAGAGCACCGAGGAGCTCCGGGTACAGACTGGGAGGGGGAAAGAAGTGGGTACGAAGGGAAGCAAGAAACTAGGACAAGGAAAAGCAGGAGCCATGTGAACCTGCTGGGAACGTGGCAGCACTTGGGCTTCCTGTGTGTGCTGAGGGTTCCTTCTCTGGATCTTCGCCGCGGAACAGGGGCGGGGATGTGAGAGGGGAGAAAGTTGCCAAAGGTCCGGCGGCCTCGGCGGAAGCGTTCCCGGGCTCCAGGAGGGGTGACCTTGCAGCGGGGTCGCTGAACAGACGGTTCCAGCTGGGCTTGCGCGCTTGGCCAGCGCCCAGGAGCTATTTCAGGAGGTCTTGGAAGGGACGAGGCCTTGGCAGGACCTGTGGGTTTGCAGTGAGCTCTCGGTTCTCCCTGCAGGAGCCAGCAGGCATCAGGCAGGCTGTGGAGGAGCCCCTGGCAGCACACAGGGCTTGGGGACAGCCCAGGGACAGCCCCGTGTGCTCCTGGTGTGGCTCACAGGGCTTGGGGACAGCCCAGGGACAGCCCCGTGTGCTCCTGGTGTGGCTCACAGGGCTTGGGGACAGCCCAGGGACAGCCCCGTGTGCTCCTGGTGTGGCTCACAGGGCTTGGGGAACAGCCCAGGTGCTCCTGGTGTGGCTCACAGGGCTCAGGGACAGCCTGGGGACAGCCCCATGTGCTCCTGGTGTGGCTCACAGGGCCTGGGGACAGCCCAGGGACAGCCCTGTGTGCTCGTGGCTGCCTGGCACTCACTGCTCGTGGCCTTTTATCCCTTTGAATGAAGGCTCTGGAGGTGTCCAGGTGGATTTAAAGGCTTGGAGCCATCCCTTGCCCCAGGCCGGGGCTGCTCCCTGGCCCATCTGCAGCTCTTGCAGGAGGAGCTGAGGCAGCTGCCAGCCCTTCTTGGCACTCTCTGCTTGGCCAAAAATTGCTTTGGGGCGGCTCCTAAAGTCAAGCTGGGCTCTCACGGAAGGCTCCCGCATTGCCCTTATGGAAAAAGTGTGAGGTAAAGTCTGGGCTGGATCCTTTGGGGTTTTTGTCCTTTCTGGCTGTAAACAAGTGACTTGAGATGACAACAGCTACGGGTGGACGTGGAAATGAGGATTTTCTTCCAAAGGCTCTCCAGGCTCCCACCCCAGCAAAGCAGTCCTGTCTCTCCAGAGACAGAAGCCCCTCCAGTGCTGTCTCAACCCTCCTCTGGGATCTAAACCTCCAGCAGATCTCAGGAACGCCAGCAGCAAAGCAGAGATGCTCAGAGGGAGCCCTGTTGCTTGAAAGACCGAGAGCACTTTCTGTCCAGCATAGTGGGAAGGCCTAATGTCAGTGGTTAACAGCATCATTTAATTCCTACAGGCACCTCCCAGCATGGCCTTTTCTTTGTTTTCCACTCAGAATCTCTCTTTATCAGTGTGCAAATATGAGTTCCAAAGGTGCTGGTGGCACACGGACAGCTGGTGGGATTGAATCCTTCCCGCTTCCCAAAACTGGCTCCAAGTGCTTGCTTCGATACTTCACCTTTTTTTAATTTGAGGGGATTTCCAGTTCCATGGGGCTGTCAGTGGTCTGTCCATGTGATAAAGCCATGTTTGCACCCCACGGTGCTGGTGTGATGTGGACGGCCCCGCTGCTGGTCTGGTGGGGGTCTCAGGCAGCAGAATTCCAGGCTGTCCCCATGCCAGGGCTGTCACTGCCAATAGACAGGCTCATCTTTAGCCTTGATTTCAGTATCTCATATTCCAAAACGTCTTTACAGCCTCTGAATCCCTCGGGGCAATTTGAAGTTTGAGCAGCCTCCTGCCCAGATGGCCAATATCAGCAGCTCTCCCCTGGCAGCAGCATCCTTCTCCTTGGGTTTATTTCTTTTATCTTTTAAATCAAAAAACCGAAAAGCCAACCAAAAACCAAAACAATGAAAGCTGCCTGTTTCCTGGAGCAGCTCATTCGTTTTTTTACCGCTGCAGTTTGTTTCCATGTGGATGGAAGGGAGAAGATAATTGGACAAGGAGGATAGGGAGGGACCCAAAGGAGAGCTGGCCCGGGATGTTGTCCCTGGTGCGTGATGCCGTACGGCTGGAATGTGTGGCTCAGAGGTGAACGTCCCACCCATGAAAAATAAAGGATGTATCCTGCAGCTGAAGTGCAGCACGGGAGGGAGGGCTGGATAATATCAGGAAAGCTGCCCACTGAGCTCTAGGAATACAGTTTGCTTCCAGCACTGGGCTCAGTAGTGGAGCGTACTCAAGGAGAATTTATTGGGGTTTTTTTTTTTGCTACCTTCTCAGAGGGTTTTTTTTAACATGAGCTGCAAAGCTCAGCCCTGGGCAGTGGGACAGTTTGAGGGTCCATATGGTGTCTGAATCGTAACCACCAAACAAACCCTAACTGAGCTTTTCCCCTCTTTTTCCCATCACTCTCTTACAAAAAAAAAAAAAAAAAAAAAATAGGNAAAAAAAAAAAAAAAAAAAAAAAATGGAATACAGGAATCTGAGCTGCTCTGAGCAAGCAGTTTCTCTCCCAGGTGCTTCTTTTAGCTTTCTTGGTAGCATCCCTCCCTCACCACCCCATATGGCCTCTCCCATCTGCTCTGCCTCTCCCGTGCCCTGGCAGCTCCCACTGCCTCCCTGGTTTTGCCATCCCATCCATCCGTGCCCTGCTCTGCACTGCCCTTTCTCGGGGTCCCTGGATGGCCCTTGGGCCAGCACATCCCTCGGGCACCCCTGTCTCCCATCACCGTCTGTGACCATTAGGAGTTTCATGTTAGCTCCTCTTGAAGCTCCTCTTGAAGTCACTCCTTGGTGTTCGTTGTTCACAGATTCGGATTTGCCACCCTGACAACCGTGGGAATAACCCAAACACCCACATTTTGATTTGTAGCAGAGGCCATGCATTACTCTTCATTACTCTTTTACTTCACTAACACCAGCTCCTGTCCTTGCAGCTCTATGTGCAGTGCTCCTAGGTGAGATTTGGTTCAGCCCAGGGATAATTCCATAGATGAGCACTCCGGAGTTTTGCAAAGCTTGTGTTTGGCTTTCGTGCCCCAGGGCTGCATCCCCGTGGCGTCAGCAGTGTGTCCCAGTGCTTTAGTGGGGTACACAAAAGGAGGTGTCTCTGGGGTGTGTACCTGCAGGAGTTTAAGAGGAGTAAGAAAATACCACGTGTATTTATATTTTGACTGAGCGTTTCCCCATGGCTGCCGTGTCTGTAGTTCAGCTGGGGACTGTAACCACGGTGCTTGGATCAGCTAACAAGGATTTTGTTTTATGTGGGAACTTCCTATGAATTTTTAAAAAATACTTTCTTCAAGGAAGCCCTGAAAAGTTATCTGGAAAGGGAACTGGCCAAAATCCACTTGTGTGCTGACTGGAGGAAATGTGCTGGAGAGGTCAGGGCTTTGCACAGGCTCTTCCCAACAGCAGGTACGTGTCTTTCCCTTTCCAGCAGGGCAGGATGGCCCTTACTGCCTCTCTGCCCATCTCTGGAGCCCTGGAGTTTCTCTGAAACACAATTTCCCTCACCAGAGGGGACTGCCATGAACCTGTGGGTTTTTCCAGTGGGCTGGAAGCTGCGTCCCCTTTGCCATCATCCCTCTTGCCCACAGCAGCCCTGGCTGCGAGCCTGGAGCTCCAGCATCAGTTCAAACACCCAGGTGTCCACTGAAGGAGAAGATTTTGCACTCTTTCCCTGGTAGGATCCTGGCAGCCTCAAAGATGCTTTGCTTTTAAAATACAAAACAATCCATGATTATTTATAAAAAATACATTTGATGTCACTTCCTAAACATGCTGTGTGTTTGTGTGGCTTCTGTCTGCACGGTACCAAGTGCCTCCAGAGTATTTGCAGTTAGAAAAAACAGCAAATATCTGTCTGGGTTTTTTCCCCTAAGCGTGAGATAAGACTTGTGTCTTATTTCAGTTTTGCACATGCATTTATTATGGGAAGCATTTGTTACAGGAAAAGTTAAGTGAAAGAAAGAACATCACCAGTGAGCACGCTGTGGCGGAGGAGTTTGGTCCTCTGGGTCCTGCAGCATCACAGCGCTTTCCCAAAACATCCCCATCCTCACAGGATCACCCAGTGGCACCTTTGCCACTCAGCCTTTCTGCTTGCAGGGAGTGGGGATCCCTGGAAAGCCACCTTGGGACCTTGGCTCTCCAGCTTGTAATGCAGAGGTGATGGCAGGGACAGCAAATCCGTGGGGAATGTCAAGTGCTTAAGCAGTGGTTTATGTTCAAGAGAAAGATGTGCCTAAATCCCCTTGTCCTGTTCTCAGAGACTGGATTTTAGGGAGCCTGACAGGTCTTTTGATGTCCGTGTTACAAGTCAGTGCCAACTCCTGTTGTCCAAACCTTTGTTCTCCTTATTCCTGCCCCGTCCTCCCATTCCAGGACTCCCCTGGGCATCCCGAAGCACCCGACAGGGTGAGCAGGAGCCTTGTCTGTGCGTGCCAATGAATTGCTGCCCATTTCTCCAGGTGTTTCCCTTGGATCAGCTCCGTGTGGCTCAGCACCCTGCAGTCTGTGGAGGGGAGGGATGATGCTGTTGGAACCAGCGGGATGGGGATAAAATGGGGATAGAGTAACACTATGGAGAGGCAGTGCTGATGGTATCGAACGGGACTGAGTTGCAGATTTTTTTCTTATTTCTTGGATGGAGATTGTCTGTAGCTGCTGGTGCTGCTGGCAGTGACAATGGCAGCTGGAAAGAGGGAAAAACAACTGCTCCAACAACTGCTCCAAGCCATGCACTGGAGATGGGGCATTGCCCAGGCACAGCCTGTCCTCATTCTCCACATCCCACAGCTGCAGTGACCCTCATACTCGGACAGTGTGGGATCGGGATGACAATTATAAAGTCATAAAATATCCTTAGGTGGAAGGGACCCACGGGATCATCCAGTCCAACCCCTGGCCCTGCACAGACACCCCAACAACCCCACCCTGTGCATCCCTGGGAGCGGTGTCCAAACGCTCCTGGAGCTCTGGCAGCCTCGGGGCCGTGCCCATTCCCTGGGGAGCCTGGGCAGTGCCCAGCACCCTCTGGGGAAGAACCTTTCCCTGATACCCAACCTAAACTTCCTGACACAGCTCCAGCCATTCCCTCAAACAGTGACGTGGGGCTGCTTTTACCTGCTTGGGACAAACTGGGCAGGATCAGGAGTTGGACGTCTCCAAGAAGATGTGAATCCTACCAGCGATCAAGTGTAATTTCTGATGCTGAAAATCAGTTGATTCACACACCAAGAAAGAATTTGGCCCTTGGTTTCTGAGTGCAGCTGAGATCAGCACAGCCTTGCTTTCCCCAGTGCTTTGTGTTTGTTTTCGAGGTGCTGCTGCTCAAGGCTATCAGCCTTTTTCTGGAGCCACGCTCTGCATGGAAAGAAAGGCATGTTTCATTTTTAAGTTGGGGGAAAAAAAAAAAAAAGCCACACACACAAAAAAAAACCCAAACAAACATAAAACGCAGCGTGGCACAGATTAAATCCATTTGAGACAACTCGGAAAAAAAACCCCGCCGTATGTGCAAGTCAATAGGAGGAGGGGAGTGGAAGGGGGAAAAGCAACTGTGACATATACAAACCCTTTAGTGTGCATAGCATAAGATTTTTTGGCTGGCACTCACATGATTTTATTCAAGGGCTGGGAAAGAACTACGATTAGTTAAAAGCTTCGGCAAAGTCTGGAGGGAGCGCTCTGAAGAGTTGGGAGCCGCGCAGAGGTGACTGTAACTCCTCTCGCAATTTCAGACCATTCTTCTGGGGCTCAGGACAAAAGCCTTTTCTTTTCCCTCCGTGTTCAAAGAGACATTTGTCTTGAGATGTTGCAGCTGTGGGCCGCGGGATCGCTTGTTTGAAGATACCCCCTCGTAGACGAAAGGAGAGGCAACGCACTGAGAAGTGGTAGTATTTTATCGTGTGTGGGTTCCCCCCCTTCCTCCTCCCTCCCTACTCCTCCACTGCCATGTGTGGTTTTTAATAAGAAGAAGAATGTGGAGGCAACATTTTCCAGGCAAGGGGAAATTTCCTGTTTCTTTTCTGTTTGTTTAATAAAGTGTGTAGTTGACTGTAAAACTGTAGCTACTTGGTTGTGAGCGGGTAATTCAGGCGAGTGTCAGGATCGCTTCTTGATGCACTTTTATATACTGCAGGGCAACATGTTTAAAGCCTTTTTTTCTCTTCCCCCCCCCCCTTTTTTTTTTATTTTAATGCTGCGTGGCGCAGGCAACTGAGATTAATAAGAATTAGGCAAATGGCTTCTGCTTTTGTTTCGGTGAGATAGTACCAGCCGTCTTGCGGTCACACAAAGGCTGCCATTTAGCAGGGAGCACTCCCTAATTCTCTTGGCAGGGGTGCCATTGGGATCGGATACAAGTGGGTGGCAAAGGGGAGGAGCGGCAGGAAAGGACAAGCAGGCTTTGTGTATTAAAAATGAAACAAAAGCACTTTATACGCGGGGCTGCGTGCAACAAGCGGCGCTGCCTGTGAGCCGGGGTGGAGTTGGAGTTCTCTGTGGCTGCAAAACCTTGCTTTTTTTGCCTTTTTTTTTCCCCCCTCCCCTTGAACCCTTACTCCCCTCTCCCTTCCTTAGCAAGCTCTCCCTGCACTGCTGGGCCAGGCTCTGCAGGCGGCTGAAAACGCCTTAAAAAAAAAAAAAAAAACAAACATGTATTGAACAATACTTGCCCCAACTTTGCAGGGACAGCTGGGGGGGTTCTCAGCAAAAATCAGCTTCAGATGGCGTGGGAGCCACGGAATCTGGGAGGCAGAGCTGATCCCACCCCAGCCCCGAGGGGAGCTGGTGCCCAGCTCCGCAGGGGTGGTGATGCTCATGGTTTACACAGCGTTGTGCCCTCGGTGGGGCGAGCCCGTGGTTGGCAGAGCGAAAGGGGTTAATGGCTGCGATGTTTTATCACAATTTCGGGGGGAGTGGCTGCTGTTTAATTACTTTCTGATCCGTGGCATACCTCGTTGTTAATGAAGCAGTCGCCTGCAGGACAAACGTGCTGTATGAGCCGGGGTAGCTCGGTTTTGTCGGCCCAAATGTCTTGGTTCGGATGTGTTTGTGCAGAGGTAGGAACCAGGACGGTGAGGAATGGATGCGGGGTGGTGGAAAGGCAACAGGAGAGGCGGGCGAGGAAAACAGAGCACGGTTTAAGCTGCAAACCTGCCAGTGGTTTTTATTAAATCGTAATTTCCATACATTACGCGCCTCATCCTGTATTGATTTGCTTCAAAACTTTCCTTGTCGAGCTGAAATAAATTCCCTCCTGGAAGCAGGAGAAACGAGAGCAGTTCCTGTGAGTACCTCTCGGGTTCCAGCCACATTCATCCTCAGTGACTGCACTCGAGTGTGTGGGCAAGGGTGACATGCCTAAGAAGCCTGTGTCATCGTGCACAATTACATCCCTAATCCCAAGCAAAGACACAGATGCTATTTCAAAAAAAAAAAAAGAAAAGAAGCTGTGTTTCGTTTGACTTTCAAAGAAGATTATCTAAGGGCAGCATAATAAACCCGTTATTTTGGGGCTCGGATTAAATGTCAAAATTTCGGATAACCTGTGGTTTCATCTTCCACGCGCCACGCTCACAGGAAGCCACTCCAACCTCTCTGTGCCCCCTGCTCTGCCTTGAGGATGGTCCCGGTCCCTGGTGGGCACTGGGCTCCAAGCTTGGGGACAGGGATGGTGGCCACCAGGGCTGGCACCACCACGGCCACCTTGCCCCTGCATCCTTTTTATTTGCAGTTGTGGTGTGAGGCTGGCAGGTGATGCTCTAAGCCTTGGAGATCATACACGTTAGTAAGCGTTTAAGTCAGTGTTATAATTCACTCGCTTGTTAACCTGAGAAAATAATCTAGCTGGGTGCAGTGCTGCCCAGGGGGATTGTGTAAGCGCTCGGAGATTTGGGCATGTTTTTATTCTTGCTCATCTGCTTATCACAAGCTTCTTTCCCTTATCCAGATCGTCTCAGCACTCTACCCTGCCTACTGACACACTTGCACTCCCATCTGGATGAAATGCATGCAAACAGAATGTTTCACTTCCAGTAATGGAGACCTCAGGAGGGAAGGGGGAGGGAAGGACCTGTTCTGAAAGCGCCCACCTGTAATGCCAAAACGTTCAGTCAGGTCTGCTGGGTTGGTTGGTTCTTCGTTTCTTTGAGCAGATCCAGTGAAAAAGGAGTGGAAAGCCACTGAACCCACTCCATTAAACCTGCCTGTTTCCATGGAGTTGTGGTTTCCCACATGAAATGAGTGTAGCTGTGTGAACGTAGCAGCAGGGCAGGGTCCCTCCCCGGGACCATGCTCTTGGTGCCCGCAGCTCTGGGGTTCACCACTGTGGCCAGTAGTGCCCGTGTCTGTCACACCCACATCAGCTGGGGGAGATTCCCCCGCAAAATACCCCAGAACAGCCCCATGGAGTTCCCTCAGCCAAGCCCTGGGCTCGTCCCCCTCACCAGCACAACCACTGCATTTAAAGGCCAGACAGGTGTTGGCTGGTAGCCCTGGCAGGTTCTTGTGCAGAAGTGGGGTTTGGTAAGGAGAGGCTTTGCTGGGGCTGCTTGTGTGAGTGTTTGGAGACTCAAACCCAGACCCTCCAGCCATCTCATGGTGCAGCAGCAGAAATAAAGCACCACGTTGTACCCAGAGCACCTGGTCCCCTCACCTGTGCTCTGCCCAGAAACTGCCTGGGCAGCTGAGAAAGATACCTGAGGTATTTTGTAGGGTCCTAATACAATAAACACCTTTACTGAAAGGGAGGTGTAGAAATTTTTAAGTGACTTGTCCCAAAATGAACCAGTTAATCCCCCGCAGAGCAATAAATAGGATATAAAAATCAGCCTCCTGTGGCCCTTGTCGGTGATCAATTCCTTCACCTCAGCCTGGAGAACGTTGGGTTTACAAAGATGAACTTTGCTGTTCCCATGAAACTGTTACTAGTAATTTATACATCAGGGTATAACCTTCTGTGCCAAAGAGGTCTTCAGTGTCCTGCTCTTCCTGTGATTTTCCAGTAATCCTATTTTTTGAGCGATTCTCTGTTTGGACTTGTCCTTCTGAGGCGGTCGGAACGGTAAAGCCATTCCCTTAAAAGAAAAAAAGGGGGCAAAGCCGCAGCTGCGTTCCCAGTGCCTTGGCCCCTGTCAGCCCTGGCCCTGCTGAGCAGGGCATCCCCAGGCGCTGCCACCCCTCACCTGGCGGGGAGCCCCGCTCGGGGCCCGCCGCGTGAAACCCGCGCTCGCTGTGCCCGCAGGCATCCGCCCGCAGATCATGAACGGCCCCATGCACCCCCGGCCCCTGGTGGCGCTGCTGGACGGCAGGGACTGCACCGTGGAGATGCCCATCCTGAAGGACCTGGCGACGGTGGCGTTCTGTGACGCGCAATCAACTCAGGAGATTCACGAGAAGGTACCGGGAGAGCCGGGGCGGGCTGGGGGCAGCGGGATCTGGCCTCGCTCTTCCACCTCTTTAAAGCACCTTCCAGTGCCTGAAGGGGCTGCGAGAGAGCTGCAGAGGGGCTTTGGACAAGGTGTGGAGTGACGGGACACAGGGAATGGCTTCCCGCTGCCAGAGGGCAGGGATGGATGGGATATTGGGAAGAAATTCTTTCCTGTGAAGGTGGGAGGTGCTGGTACAGGTTGCCCAGAGCAGCTGTGGCTGCCCCTGGATCACTAGCAGTGTCCCAATGTCCCAAGGCTGGACGGTGCTTGGAGCCACCTGGGATAGTGGAAGGTGTCCCTGCCCGTGGCAGGTGTTTGGAAAAATGAGCTCCCTTCCAACCCAAACCAGTGTGATTGTTTGATTTTTGAGCAGAAAGTGTACAAAGCTGCACTGGGAGTCAATCAGCAGATAACAGCAACAGAAGCCAGTGCAGATTAAAATTCATTCAGGCTGTTTTAGAAGCCAGATGTTATTTTGGAAAAAAAAAGTCACTTTATCTCTTTGCATCAGGTTTTTCACATCAATGTTATTAACGTTTCTCATGTTTTTTGAAGTCCGTGGTGCTGTGGCTTTGCTGATACCATCCCAGCTGCAGCTGGTGGGTCTTCACAGGTGCTGGGTGCACCTCCTCCAGCAGCTCCTCCCTCTCCAGCGGGGAGTGGAGGAGGTTTGGGAATCATTCAGGCAGATCCATGCAGTGTGGATGAGTGTTTCTGCTTGGAAGCTCAACTACATGTAAATATTTCTCTTAAAAGTATTATTTTAGATACCTCAAATGAGGTTTCAAGTGATCAGAAATCACTTCCAAGATCTGGGAAAGAGGAATACAAATAGCATCAGTGCTGGTCTTGGCAGATACAAAATTTGGGAGAAGGAGAATGGGAGTTTTTTGTGAGACATTGATAGATGAGCCAGGCTTGGGGGGATTTGGATGGATCTTGGGTATCCGGAGCACTGAGGCAGCTTGTGGTGAGCACCAGTGAAGGTCTGGCTCTTCACTGAAGGGGACAAAGCCCAGCCCTGTGTGACTGTGCAGCCTCTGCAGAGCTACTCAGGTCTCCTTGAGAACAGCCAGGAGAGGTGGATGTGAGCGGTGGGCAGGGCTTTGGACATGCGCAGGGAGGTCGAGGTGTTACCGGTGTCACACAGTCCTGTTCAAACCCAACAGGCACTGCTGCAACACCTAATTCCTTCCTAAAAGCAGACTTACTGCTGCTTGGAAGCAGAGGGGTTAGCAGATAACCACCTGGAAAAGGGTCCAGGTGAGAGACAAACATGGTTTTCACCTGCCTGGTCTGCTCAGATGTAACATCATGATTTTCAGATATTCACCAAATCCATTCCCAGAGGTGTTGGTGGGTCACACCCGTGCTGGTTTTGGCGACACCTGGCTCAGACAGCAGGTCAGCAGTGAAAATGTCCAACTCACTGTGTCGCATTCCTGATTCCTGAGCTGCAGGTGTCCCCCCAGGTGTGCCGCTGGCTCCTGACTCCCGTGTTTGTTGCAGGTGTTGAACAAAGCCGTGGGGGCCGTGATGTGCCACAGCATCACCCTGCACCACTCCACCACCCTGAGCTGACCCCGTGTTTGTTGCAGGTGTTGAACGAAGCCGTGGGGGCCATGATGTACCACACCATCACCCTGACCCGGGAGGATCTGGAGAAGTTCAAGGCCTTGCGGGTCATCGTCCGAATAGGCAGCGGCTACGACAACATCGACATCAAAGCCGCCGGGGAGCTTGGTAGGTCCCAGCCCCGCGCCCTGACTCCTTCCCCTGTCCTTCCAATCCTTTAAAAGCAGCACAAGGAGCTGCTGCTCCCACGGGACCATGCTGGCACAGCAGAGTTCCAGCCAGGACCTCCGTTCAGCCCCTAAAATTATAGGTGCAGTTTACATTTTTTGCACAACAGAGAATATTATGACTAGAAAACTTGACCACAAAGTGAACAAAACAGTGCAGTTTTAGAAGGCAGATTTTGGGTTCATACTGTGTTAAAACTGCCCTGTCTGAATCCCTCATTCCTGCACTGTTCCGAGTTTCAGGTGCCCCCTCATACTGCTGGGTATTTGTATGGCTGTTCTATTTCTGGCACAGGAGAGTTGATACAGCTTTAGAAAAATTGGAGGAAGGGTGTTTTATTGTATTTTGTTAGCAAGATCAGTCTCTTGATCTGAGCTGCTCTGAGTCATGCCCGCTCCGCTGGGAAGGCGCTGCGTTGGATGGTGGAGCAGGAATTGCGTGTTGGGTTGTTGCCACCTCCTTTGCCATCTCATCAGAGGTGCCTCAGGAACTTGAAAAAGGCCTTTAGTGTGGATTGCCAAAAATAGGGAGGGTCACGTTGTCAGACAGTGCTGGGGCCACCCCATTTCCAAACTGGTTTGGGTGGTCACAGAGACATTTGGCTGCACACCTCCAGCTGCGGGAGCTTAGTTGTATCCCTGGTTTTAGCAGCTGAGTTACAACAGGTTTTACTCATCTGATCCCAAGATTGAGTCTGTGGAGCAGCCCTGCAGTAGTGTTTGGGATATGTTGTATTAAAGGTTATCTCTGGGGAAGTGAAGAATAACAGCCATTCCACCTGAGCCGTTTTACAGAGATAATTGCGATAAGAGAGTCTCAAATAGTCATTCCTAAAAAAAGCAATTCTCAATATAGTGAATTGTTTTCTTTTTTCAAGAGGAGAACAGTGTCTTCTCAGTGTAATGGTTTCTTCATGTTTTTAACTCTTATTGTTATTATCCATTATAACAATGTTCTGAGGCTTTGAACATCAGGAAAGGAAAGATATAACGAAGAAAGTAATGGGATACTGCAGCATAATCCTTCTTTTTATACTTGGCAAATTGGGTGGCCAAATGATGTGGTTTCGACTAGAAAATGTAATGACTCCCCACAAATGTAGCGTAAAGTTTAATTGGTATTGCTTTCCATAAGGTAGTTTTTAAACCGTGCAGTCAGTCAATGACCGGTGTCTGAACACGGTGCCAGGGCCACCCACTGGCTGGGCTGGGCACCGGCTTGGACCCCCTTAAAAGCCACCCCCAGGATGGGATGTTGGGCTCGAACCATCTGCCCCGTGGGTGTTTAAGGGGCACGGAGTAAATCCCAGCGTGAGGAGCTCGTGGGAAGGGCAGCCCGGCGTCACCGCACCCATAGACAGGGGGTCCCTCGGGCAGGGGACGGGAGCTGGCAGGGCCGGCACTGGGCAGGGCTGTGATCTGTGTGTGGCCTCCGCAGGGATCGCCGTCTGCAACATCCCCTCGGCTGCCGTGGAGGAGACGGCCGACTCCACCGTGTGCCACGTGCTCAACCTGTACCGGCGGAACACGTGGCTGTACCAGGCGCTGCGCGAGGGCACGCGGGTGCAGAGCGTGGAGCAGATCCGGGAGGTGGCCTCCGGAGCCGCCCGCATCCGCGGGGAGACGCTCGGCCTCATCGGCTTCGGTGCGTGGGACGAGGGAGGGCAGTTCCCGAGGGGGCTCAGCAGCTCTTGGCTGCTCCGGGGAGAACCCACAGTGAGCACGGAAAAAGCACGGAACCACCCCAGTGGATCGGTGTGAAACAGGGAGAACGTGTCCCACGTTTTTTTGGGGAGGGAGCTATTTGTGAGCTGTGGTTGAATCCTTGGAGGAGCACTGGTGAAACATGGTGGTGTTCTAGAGGGGCCACACCTCTAGAGGTAGTGCTGCTGTCCTCTCCCAGACAAACCCTCATCCCTGAGCCACAGCTACACCAAGCCAGCCCTTCCTGAGCCGCTCTGGCCCTGCACAGTGGCAGGGCTGTGTAAAACAGAGTCTGTCTTAAGGTCAGCCGCAGCTGTAGATAATTTTAGCATTAGAGGTGGGATCAGCTAATTAATGCCAAAAGCTCATATGAGTGTGTTTAGGTGAGGAAACGGAGGCAAGGCAAGGTCTGGGGAGCCCAGCAGGTCCCAGGGGACAGTCCTCAGGTTCTGCTGGGGGCTCAGCCTCGTGGAGAGAGGGAAGCTGTGCTCGGTTAACTCGCCCTGTCCCTTCCCTTCGGCACAGGTCGCACTGCGCAGGCGGTCGCGGTCCGAGCCAAGGCCTTCGGCTTCAACGTGATCTTCTACGACCCGTACCTGCAGGACGGCATCGAGCGCTCCCTGGGCGTCCAGCGGGTCTACACCCTGCAGGACCTGCTCTACCAGAGCGACTGCGTCTCCTTGCACTGTAACCTGAACGAACACAACCACCACCTTATCAACGACTTCACGATTAAGCAGGTAATTCATTCACCTCGCGTGCACGGCCAAGGAGCTCCGTGGTGGGCGAGCCCCGAGTGCAGGAGTTGGCCACGGATCCCTCAGCTCCCGCAGTGAGCCAGCACCTCCAGAATAGCTGGTTGCACCCAGGTGTGTCTCCCCACAGTGTTTAGGGGAGCGGTGTCCTGCCAGGTAAATGATCCCCACCCCCGTGGTGCGGAGGAGACGGCAGAGGTGGAGTTTCCATGGAAAACCCACGTGCAGTGGGATGGGGATTGCTCCGGGGCTGGAGCACAAAAAGCGGGATGCTGTCCCGGCTGGAGGCAGCACCCCAGGGTGGGGTGAGGACTGGATGGGGTCACTGCACCCAGCTGACGATCATTCCTCTCCGGGCCGGCGGCAGATGAGGCAGGGAGCGTTCCTGGTGAACACGGCCCGCGGGGGGCTGGTGGACGAGAAGGCCTTAACTCAAGCCCTGAAGGAGGGACGGATACGAGGGGCGGCGCTCGACGTGCACGAGTCAGAACCGTTCAGGTAAAAAGCTCTGGCTCCCGGGGCTGGCCCTGGGGTGGTGTTGGTGTCACCGTCTGTCACGGCACCCACTGAGTGTCACAGCCCCTTGTCACACAGCCCCAGCACTGGGGGACAGTCCTGCTGGTGTCACCTTGCAGCAGCCGTCGGTTGTAGTCCGGCACTGGGGTTATGGATGCTCGAAGGGACGCTGGGTGCTTAGAGCTAAGAACTGAGCCTGTGTTTAAAAGAAAATCCAAAACACTCACTAGGCCACGAGAACAAAGTCACTGCACTCAGTGTTGGGCATTTTTGCCTGCAGCCTGGGAAGGGTTGGTTGTAACTGGGAGTGCAGCTTCTCTCACCACAGAAATATTTAAGGAACAAAAAGTTTGCTCCTACACAAGAGGAACCCCAGTGTCCACCTCCTCCCATCCTGGGCTGACCCACAGCCTGTCCCTGTATCCCCACACTGCTGCAGGCACCCCCAGACATTATTCCCATGGGAACATTAAGCCCAGCTACTCCATGGGTTGGTTTTTCAGCCCTGTTGGCTCTTTTTTGGTGCATTTTCAGAAGCCTGCATTTTCTGAGCCCTGCACAGAAGCTATGCGTCCTCCCCAGCACTTCTGTGGCCATTTTGGGCTGGCAGGACCATCAGGCCAGGGAATCATGGAATGATTTGGGCTGGAAGGCACCTTAAAGGTCATCTAGTTCCAATTCTTTGCCATGAGCAGAGACACCTTCCACTAGAGCAGGTTAATCCAAGCCCCGTCCAGCCTGGCCTTGGAAGGAGTGTTGCATATGCAGAGGGCAGGCCACAAGCCTTTTGCTGTTCATCTTTTATTCTCTGTTTAAACACTGATTAATCTCTTTGCTCGTTTTCCCCTGCTCCCAGTTTTGCTCAAGGCCCTTTGAAAGATGCTCCCAACCTGATCTGCACCCCGCACACGGCCTGGTACAGCGAGCAGGCGTCCCTAGAGATGAGAGAAGCTGCTGCCACCGAAATCCGGCGTGCGATCACAGGTACCTGGCCCCTGGGGATGCTGGGCTTGGCTCCCTAAGGGTGCCTGGAACGGGAGCCAGGGGGAGCAGAGACAGGGATTCACCCTGCCCATGTCCTAGCAGCACACTGGGAAAGGGATCTAAGCCCAGTTTGCTTCCCAGTAAAAGAGCTGAGAACCCAAACTTTCCTGTTCTGTCATTTGGGGATGTTTGTGGTTGGGTGAGGGGTTTTGAGCTGGGTTTTTATTTAATGAATAGGGCAAAGACTGGTGACTGGGGAGAACAGGACAGGGAAGCAGTAATTGCTGCCCCTGTTACTGGTCCTAACCCAGAGTGGTGCAGACACAGCCCCTGTGGATGTGACTTCTGCTTTCCAAAAGCAGATCCCAAGGCGGTGGGCACAATACTCCACCAAAAGGGTGCTTCCCTTGTCCTGAAAGTTGCCCTCCTTGTGAAGGTGGAAGCTTCATAGCTTCATGTCTGCCTCCAAAGCAGGGGGCTCAAGGGAACAGCTTCCCAAGTGTTGGGAGTGAGGGTGGGAAACTGGTCTCCAACCCTGCACCTCGGGACAGCCAAAACATCCTCTGAAACAATGAACATGGGAATTTTTTTCCTCCCATCCTTTACACTAACAGAATAGTGAAATTCTAAACATTGCAGCTTATTAGAGGGTGATAAAGCTGGGCCCTGCCTGACACAGACTCACCTTTCTCACCGACTGCAGGGCGCATCCCAGAGAGCCTAAGGAACTGTGTGAATAAGGAATTCTTTGTCACGACGGCTCCGTGGTCAGTAATAGACCAGCAGGCGATTCATCCCGAGCTCAATGGTGCCACGTACAGGTGAGCGGGAGAACGGGAGCGCCGGGACAGCGGGAGCCGCTGGCACCGCAGGGCTGGGATCCAGCTGGACAGCGAGGGGGGACACCCGGGTACCCCGGCTCCTGTCACCCCCTCCCTGGGGACCAGCACGCACAGCACGGGGGTCGCCGATGCTGCTTGAGCCACCCACGGGTGGGTAGAGCCTCCCTTTCCAGAGCCTGCATCCCTGTGGGCTGGGAGTCACTGGACAGTAAGTCCGTGCTCCTGTCCACGACCAAGTGCTGTGATCCAGGCCCAGCTCGTGGGCTAATGAGCCAGGAGAAAAGCTCCAAATATAGGGCTGTAGTCAGGTGACCCAATTTCCACCTAAATCCGAGATTAAGGATTACTTACTGCTCTGTTTAGATGGCTCTGAGCATGCTGGTGGGAGACATGAGGCTCAAGGAGCTGGAGCATGGGCTCATTCAGGGTATCACCACTGCCAAAAATACTCTGAGCTACAAAATACCCTGCAGGGCACATCAGGTCACGTCAGACAGGAGTTACCCAGCAGCAGAGCCCCAAGGCCCCAGGGAGCTCCTGTGCCATGCAGGCCACAGGCAGTGAGCACTCCCTCTGACCAGCAGAACATCCAAACCTGGAAAAAGCTTTCCCCGGTCCTGCTGTCGTTCCGAAACACGTGGGCAGTGCCATCACCTGAGGACAAGCCTTGGCTTCCCAGCTTAACCTGTCCCTGCAGGGAGCTTCATCCTGGCTAAGCTCCTCGGGAGCTGCAGCCCTGGAGCCCCTGTAAGCTGGCTCAGCTCACCACCTTCACGGGCAGGTAAAATTCCCTCCCCAGCTTCCCAATCCACCTTGCCTTAAGGCAGCGGGAGCCCTCAGGCCCCACGTGGCCACAGAGCTCCACAGAGTTTTGTCCTAATTTCCTCCACATCACAGCTGAAGAAATTCGTATTATTCTCCTTTTTCAAACTCACCGTTGTTTCTTGGAATGTGTGTCATTCCTCCTGCTCTTGGAAAAGATAGACTGGATCTGATCCCATCTTTCAGCTGTGCTGTTCCATGAGGAAAGGGAGAATTTACAAACCAGGTGTAGGTATTCAAGGTATTCACACACAGGGATGAAGGAGTCAGCACACCAGCATTTGGGGTTTCAGAGAGCATTCGGGATGGTTCCTTCCCCAATTTTCCAAAGGAGAAGGGTTCCCCCTGGTTCAGGAGGCTGTGAGAAGGCATTGAACAAGCTGCAGTTGGGGTGGTGTAGTGGAGGACACTTGCCCAAGGCACAGCAGTTAATGTGTAACTCTGAGCTCTCCCTTGTAACTCAACAGCAAAACCAAACCTGGCTCCGGGAGGGAAGTGGAATCTTTGCTGTGTTTTCTGCGCAGTGGTGGTGGGGGTGATGGGTGTGTGACGAGCCCTGCTGTGACAAACCTGCCTCTCTCTGTCCCCTCTGCCAGGTATCCCCCTGGGATGGTGAGTGTGGCACCGGGAGGAATCCCAGCAGCTATGGAGGGCATCATTCCCGGAGGCATCCCCGTTACTCACAACCTTCCCACAGTGGCACATCCTTCCCAAGCTCCGTCGCCCAACCAGCCCACAAAACACGGGGACAACAGGGAACATCCCAACGAGCAATAGCAGATAATTTAAAAACCGTTCAATAAACTTAGGACCAAGAGACATTGGAAAAGAAGTTATACATGAACTGAAAGAGAAGAATTTGATACGAAATTTGTAATGCTGATTTTGGACAGACGCATCATTGATGTTCCAGTGTTCCCGACAAAGCGACAGCAGCCAAGACTGGGGAGGAGCCCTGGAGAAGTCACCTGCTCCCTGCAGCGCTGAAAACTAGGATGTGATACATTAATGAGCAACTTCTGTTATTGTGTGTTGAGTTTCCTTCATCTGTGCATCAATCACATGAATAAAAATGAATTTCTTTCCCCCCCCCTCAATTCCTTGGGAAGGACAGGGCTCCTGCACCGTGCCCAGGCCACTGAATTAAGCCATCTTTACAGAGTTAACGTGGCAGAGGAAACCATTGTGTGGCTTCAGCCCTTTCCTTTCTCTTGCATCTGGTGACCTCTCCTACTGGGGGGCAGCAGTCCTGGCTTAGAAGTGGAAGAAAAAAAGCAAATACTACTCCTCCTCCTTTCTGCAGTCTCACAGGGCCAGTGCCCTGTAACAGAAGTTCTCCTGCCAGGTCTAAGTTCCAGCCATTCCAGCCGGGATCCGTGGGATGGGGAGGGCAGAAAGGGCTCCTGGCACTGACCACTGCCCTCCCAGGCTAAGGAAAACCAAACTGCCAGTCTCTTCTCTGCCCAATACACTGAGTAAAGTAGCTGTGCATCCACCTACGCCCTGCAATGATGCAAGAAAAAATAAAAGAAAAAAAAAAGGAAAAAAAAAAAAAAGGAAAAAAAAAGAAGAAAGTATTAAGTTTCACACACTATTTGTACTCAAATATATTTTCTCAGTTTTAAATCTGCAGCTATTTTATCAAGTGGAAAAAGTCTTGAGCTGGAAAGGGTTCAAGAATAATGTTGCATTTCCTTATGTCTCAGGAAACACTTTTTATGGTAACTTGTCAGACTGTCTATGAACAAAATCCACTTTTTTAGACATTGATAAAAGTCTTCTTTTCTTCACGTGATATTTTATACAAGAACACTTCAAGATGTGTTATTAGATGTGACTGATTTTAACAAATCCTATTAGATTTGTATCAACTAGTTACATGTTATATTCATAGTCTTTTGTGAATCATCGCCTTTTTGTTTTTAAAGATGGCCTGTTTTGAGCCTTTGTATGGGTACATTCCTGTTTCTGTGACAAAAAAAAAGAAATCTTGAGCTGTCCCAAACAGACAAAAAAAGAAACCAATGGCTATCAGTATGTTTTGTTTTAGTGTGTTACCGTTACTGTATTTGTTTATTGTAAAGGTGGACATTTAGCGTTCAGTGCAGTTTTCAATAAAAAGTGATAAAATTTCTATAATTTCTGAAAGGCAAGAGCTCTCGCTGCAGTCTGGGGCTTGGAGACACTGAGAGGTAACCATAAGGTGCAGAAACATAATTCTGGCCACACTTGGTGAATATTTACAGTCCAGTGGGAAGGGAAGGTCCCTTCCAACTCAGACCATTCTGTGATGAAGATATCGCTGTGGGTTTCCACTAAGGTACAAAGGCAGCTGCAACTCACGCAACATTTTCTGTACTTTCTCAAGAGCTGAAGCATTATCAAACCATTGGAAAATAAAGCCAAAAAAGTGCTCAAGAGGTGCTGGTAGCTTTGAGCCTCAGTGGGCAAAAGGCCTGTTCTTGTTTCCACCCTTCTTTCCCACTGTGTCCAAGTGCCACACACATGGAGTTAGATGGGGACTAAAAAAAGCTGAAACCAAAGTGCCTAAGTTACAAAACTCTGTATTTTGTTTGCTGTAAATTAGACTGAAAACTTGGTTACCAGCTTCAAACATCCAAAAAAGAGGTCATCTGTTAAGAGAGTGACCGCTCCTTGTCAGTGCTCAGCACAGCCCAGCAGTGAATTATCCGTGACCTCTGTGAGAAACGGGGATAAAAAGCAGGTCAGATACGGGGGAGGTGTTTGGGACACACTGAAATGACCATCAAAAACCACGAGGAAAACATTTAATTGACGTTAAGGATTAGAGTTGTTTTAAAAATAAACGAGCCCTGGTACTTTGTTTCTCAGTAATCCGGTACCTCCCTGCGCCGCAGGATCCCCTGTGCCAGCAGTGACTCCGCACTGGGCGAGTGAGAGCCCAGCTCAGAAAATGCTGGAGCTTTCATCCAACACCCAATTTCCCTTTCAACCAAAACCAAGGACAGAAGTGCCACAAGCTCAACACGAGCAGAGACTGAGCCATCCCGAGGGTTACAAGTGCCTGCAGTAAGAACACCAGCAAAACATGCAAAGATCGGAGCTGTGGAAGCGGAAAGGGAAGAACATCATCACAACTGGGAGATGCCAAAGCACCAGGAGCTGCAGCTCTCAAATGGAAAATAACTGGGCAAAGAAATGGGAAATTAACAGTTGCTGCTGAAGGTTTGTGGCTGACAGAGCCGTGCTGCTGCTGTCCCGCTCAGGGAAGGCAGGCAGGCTCTCCTGGGATAATCATCTCCTTCTCCAGGGAAAACTCCACAGAGATGTCACAGTACCTTAAAACAAGCAGCTTCAAGGTTACAAACACTATATAAGACCTTTTAAATAGGGTGTGAGGGGAAGTTACTGAATAAAAGGGGGGAAAACGCAAAGCAGCTATTAAACAAGGTCTCCAAACACACAAACCAACCTGGATAATGGAGGAAATGCAACTCGGGGGTATTTGCCATAAGCCATGCAGCAGAACTTTGGAAGAATCCAGAATTACTAAATTTTAATATATTAAAAACAAAAGAAATACAGGGATTTTCACTGAGGAAGTCATAAATAAAACCAGAAAAAAAACCTGACCAGCCGTAGAGGAGGTAGCAATGAAAAGCTAAGTTCTGTGCTAGGAAAGCGTATGCTGCTGCGAGCAATATATGAGGAAAATAACATTGAGAAACCCAATTTTTTTTAATTTCATGGCTGAAAGTGCAGAACTTGCTGACAAGCTGTAAGGGAGTGTGTGCAGATTAATCTCAGTGTGTGTAAACTTCCAGGTGTGTGATTGAGGAGCCACTGACATACACTGACTGCGGTGTGAGCACGAAGCCGGGGGTTGCAGCTCTTTAATCTACAGGTACAGGAGGTTTGGATTACTCTGATTCTGGAAAAGACACTTCACCAGTTCCCAAAGGGCCTGTGAAGCCTGTGAACCTGAACAGACCATTGTGCAGCACATCAGAACAAAACAGTAATGATCAAGGAAGCCAAGTGATCCAAAGTACCAGGACTGTCCTGTCGGAGCAGAACTTGAGAAATTCATTGGTGCACACGTTTGGGAACAGCTGAACTGACCACGGGGACTCCACTGCTCTGGGAAGGGCTGGGGGACAGGGGCACAATGCAGGCTGCCCATGGACAGCAGGAGAGGAGGGCAGGAGTGCTGGGCCAGCTTGGCTCAAGGCAGACTTTCACACTGGTAATTCTCCCCCTGGGACAAGGGAGCTTTGCTTCCCTGAACGGAACGGCACTGCCAAAAGCACAGGGGTGGGAGGTGAAAACTCCACAGCATCCTCAGAGTAGCCCATGGAATTAGGGGCTTATCCTTCTGTCCACAGGGCAGCTGGTCACGGGCAGGCTGGGATCTGAAGTTACAGGTCTGGCCACTGACTAAGGGCTCCTCAAGCTGGCTGAATTAGGACCCCTGTGGTCACAGCACAACGCATAAACCACTCCAGCACACGGTGCAGGCCAGCTCAGGGCACGGAAATCCTCATCCCAGCTTACCCTGCATGCAGCTCCCCTGACAGAAAAGCTTTACATCCTCAGCTAGACAAGGCATAAAAGGAGTTCACTGCAAGGTAAGGACAAAAAAAAAAAAATCCCAATTAGAAAGGGAACTTGGACCAGGACCTTGCGTTCATGAAGAACCTCTCTAGTATCTGGGGTTGGGCGGTGAATTTGGGTCACTCACACACGGCAGAGCATCATTCATCCTTCACCTGGAAATCTGGGCATGCACCAGTCAGAGGAGCTCTAATGGCCAAAAAAGGTGAAGACATAAAAAACCTCAGTGGAATCTAGGACGGGAAAATTGCAAAATTAATACAGTACTTCATTATTTCTTTACTTTCGGTGTCGTCACCAAGTTTCTGTAGGAGTTGTGCACGTTTCAACACCATCTAAGCAGCATTTGGAAGAAAAAGCAGCAAGTTCCTCAGGGTTTCCATAGCTCTGAACTACATAAAAATAGGTGCTATGGGGCCTTCTTTCCAAATTCTAATTAAAACAATTTCATCTACTGCAAAATTTCTTACTCAACCACCACACCATCAAAAGTGCTTTTCAAGACAACCTGAATTGCACTGTATATGTAAAAACTGGCATTAACCTTTAGTGTTTCAGTGAGATTTTTAGATAAACTTTATCCATTACAGGTTACATGGCTAAAGTTATCAAATATAATAAAATTTCTACTGGAGAATATACTCTGAACTTACAGTCTTAGGAACTTACATAAGTTTAAGTATGGCCACATCAATCATCAACATGCAAGAAATTCCCAGGTTTACATACTGAGAAATATATAACAGTGCTTTTAAACAACTTGAGCATAGATTCTTCTTTTTAATTAGAACTGCCAAGTGGATTCTCACTAGATTTAGTGACCAAGGAATAACCCTTCAAAAAGGTGTTTTTTCATTTGCAGCGAAGTTTGAGTGATCAAAGAATAAATGATAAAATGATATAATTTGTAACACAGCAAGACGGAGTTTTGACAAGATTAAATTCTCAATTGTGTTCAAGTTCTCAGATTTCACACAATTTTGTTTAGTGTATGCTCACAGGAATAAAATCCCTATCTTTTAGGTCACTTCTCTGAATAAATATCCTTATATATACTGAAAGGAATCTATTAACTATTAGAAGGAAAAAAAAAAGGCAAAAAAAAACCACAAAAAGTTTTTTCAGGAAACAAATCATTTCACTCGATGAAAAATTTAGCTTCTTTTCCAGTTTGTTCCGTAGAGTTTAGGCTTTATTATGTGGGCACAGCAGTAACTAAAATATTAGTAAAATAATGAATGTATTTTTGCTTATGACTTGCTGTGGATATCTTGTGCAAACAAAAAAAAAAAACCTCTCACAATCTGACCTGGGCACTGGTGAGATTTCACAGGAAAGGGCCTTTCAGGGAAATGTGTCAGAGTATCTAAAAGGTGATGGAGAAGACCAGGTTCTACTGTAAAAGAATCTCACAGGGAGGAGATATCCATCCAGCTCACATGTGCTTTCAGAAGTGCCCTTAGTTGAAAAATTTCTCTGCAATAATTAAGATGCTGGTATACGTTTCCTATTACACAACCTCTTACACAACCACATGCGGTACATTTATAGACAGATTTACAGTCAGAAAGAAAAATGGGGTAAAGTTGGTTTGTTGGTTTGTTTGTTTTTTTTTTTTCCATCTTGATAATAAAATTAGCTGTTTTTTGTTTCTTTTTCGTGTTTTTATACAAACTGTAGTCCAGCCCACTCGGCTCTCTCCAGGCAGCAGGATGAGCGTCCATCCTCTCTCCCCGTGCTGTCGGAGAATCCTTCCCAGCATGCATCCCCTAGACCTGGGTCATTCCACACCCAACTGCTACAGCACAACGCTCACTCGGGGTCACACACTCTGCGCTGCTCATTTGCACTTTTATTCCCCCTCACTCATCGTCGTCATCCTCGTCCTCCTCGCCGTCGGACAGGGACGTGCAGGGCCGGATCTGGCGGTAGCGGTCGAGCCACTTCTCCACCATCTGGGTGACCAGCGGGTGGTTGCGCCGGCGGGAGCTCTTCTGCATGGCCACCAGAACCCCTCCCTCCGTCACGCAGCAGTCCAGCCACTCCCGCAGCAGCTTCTCCTGCTGCTCCTCGTTGCCTATCTTTGGGGGACAGAAAACACCGGGAATGAGGCTTCCCAAGCGCCCAGCGCCGTTCCCGCTCCGAGCGCTCCGCTGCACCCAGAGGCTCTGAAAGCCAAACTGATGCCGCTGCATTTTCAACCAAAGTTGGAAGGCTCTGGAAGTACTCTCCAGCTCTTCTTCCCAATTTTACACGTGTGTATTTCCAATACAGCCTTCAGTTGTTTTTAAGCAACTATTTATCTACAGTAGGCACCATATATAAGGAAGGAAATCCTGAGCTTTCTGGCTTTACAAACACATTTTTAGGTGCCTAAGTTCTTGACATGAAACATTTTCTCTTTTAAAGAGATAACAAATATCGTGGCTTGCTGAAGAAACACCCCTCCTCTAGACTTGAAGCCTGTATTTTTCGCCTTTTATTTACATGAATGACCACTTTTCTGCAATTACTTCAGTTTTCCAGCCCTCCCTTCATCCATACACACCCTTTAGTGAAGTAGTTCCATGTCTTTATCATAGTTATTAAAGAAAAAATTAGTTGGGTTTCATTAGAATAGAAGGTGGGACATGCTGCAGCTATGGGCCAGTATTTGTGCTGCATCTTTTAGGAAAGAAAACCCCAAAAGGCAGATTTCAGTCTTGCCTTAGTGACAGAACCCTTATTTTTGTGTCCTTTTCTAGGTATGCTGATACTCAATGTTTTCAGGCACAGGGTGGGATTTCTGGGGTGTCCTGTGCAGGGCCAGGAGTTGGACTGGATGATCCTTGTGGGTCCCTTCCAGCTCAGGATATTCTGTGATTCTATTCTACCATTCTGTTTCTGTGATTTACATGGACAATGAAGTTACATTCCATTTACAGAGCTGTAAATAAGCATCGAATTTGTGGGAAAATACCTTTCAGAACCACCTGGAATGATGGGGAAGGGAGCAGTAATAATTAACCAGAACAGCACACTCCCTGTAGTTCTCTGAATGCCAAAAACCCTGGGGGGGCTACAGAGATTGCTGAGCTTCAGCAAGCAGCTGTGACAAAGCCACCACCACACACCAGGTGTTTCTCTCTTACCTCTTGAGCAGAAAGGAAGTGAATGTGCAATAATTTCCTCTCGCTGTCCACCAAGGGTAGAAAAGTAACAGTAACATCATCGTCAGTGTTCAAATTAGCACCAGCGCCTCGATTGCCATAGCCGTCGTTCTCCATGGCAACCAGGGCGGAGAAATGGCCCCTCGTGTAGCCCAGAGCTATGGGACTTTTCCAACAGAAACTCTGTTCCCATAACAAAGGCAAATACACACCTGTGGGGAATTAAAGCACGGGGTAAGGCTCGGAACTGGTGTTCGACGAGGAAGGATTTGGATACAAACCTCGTGGTTTTGGCTGAACAGGAACAGAAGCACAGCACATTTAAAGCGTACTTGGTTTGGCCTACGCTGACACAGGCCACACTTTTCAGTAGAGCTAATTGTTATTAATTAACACAAGTCAAGTATCTTTGCAACTGTACAAGTTTAGACACAAAAGATTAAAATCACAACCAACACATTGCTACAGCCTTAAAATTTACGGTCTATAATGCAGTGATGAACAAACAACAAGGTTAGAAAAGCCGCCTTTTATGTTTGGTAACTCTTCCTAAAATAAAAAAATTATAAAGAAAAAAAGAAGAAAAAAAATCAGATTCTGCATCACAGAAATAAAGGCTACAGTCAGATGTCTATTTTTACCAGAGCAAAAATTCCACCATCTGCTCACAAAACTTATTATTAAAAGAACTCACTGCACAAAATGTTACTCAGCACTGATGTAACCCATCCCAGAGAACGGGACTGCTCATATCCAGTACTCACAGATTAAATTAACACACATCAATTATTCATATCAATTAAAAAAAAAAAAATTTAAAAAGCACCAAAAAGCTGATACTACTTTGCTCAGCTACAACCAACACCTGACGTCGCAGATTCTGAGAGGAACTGCACTTTTTCTCCCCACCATTTTTAGCAATAAAGACAGCAATTCGCTCGAGCTCTCAAAATAAAACTGGAACTCCTTTCTTCCAGGAACATAAATAATTCTTGGTGTGTACTTGTGCAAGACAACTTAAGCAAAAGCACAGCTCACCTTGTGACAGGTTAAAAATAGCCCCACATAAACTCAAGTGCACATGTAGCATAGCAACCCCTCCTAGTACAGCTGCTGCCGCAAACAGGGCGCTCCTCCAACAGCCACGGAGAGGGAAGGGCAACGCTAAAACGGGAATCTGAGGCAGAGGGTGGCTTTGGAGGTTCTGCTTAAGTTTTGAGCTCATCTTTTTGTGCTGCAGTAAAAATTAGTGGGGACTACCAGTAAATAATTGTCCCTTTTTCGTCCTCCCCCCCTGTTTTTGGATTTGCGGTTAAGAGATACCTAAAAGTCTTGCCATTTGTTTAAAAGTAGGATTCACACAAGTTTTTACACCACCTTGATTTAAGGACAGATCCTTTTAATACCTTCTCAGCCCTCCCTTCCTCCTGTCCCCATTATTAAGTCTCACTCTAATGCAACATTAAACACAAAAGGTGAAGAACATGGGATATGCCTTCACCAGAAAGTTTCAAGCCTCTGCATTAAGGGAAAGAACCAAACACTCAGTCAAAATTCAAATTTACACTGAAGATAACATCCAGCCAAATCTAAGGAAGACAGTCCCTCAGTTCTTCATTCAAGGAATTAGTTCTTCATGCACACAGAGCACAGCTATGTGACCTTTCAGGACTGAAACTCATCTGTTTGCTTCCATCTCTACACTAAAATTCAGCAAGTTTTTGGAAATCTTTTTTCACCATTGTTTTATCTTGGTGAAAATTCCACACTAATCATTTCCCCAAGACAGAAGGCTGTGCTACACGTTCCATTCCTCCTCAACACTGTGATGAGCTCCACAAGAAAAGAATTTCAAGCATCGCCAGGGAGAATATCTAGTGCTCTTAGGAGTTATAAAAGTCACTCTGATACAAAGTGAGAAGGTCGTGTAACAACAGTTGACATGAGCACAAGCCACAGAAAATGAAGAGCATGGGCTAACACCTATCCTGAAGCCACCCACACAGGATTTCGTTTCTCCACTCAGTCATCTTTTTTCCTGTTCCATTTTAAAAGCTGCATATTTGTGCCACTAAATACATGTAGCCAGACCAGGAGGGTCTGACCAGGGTCATAGTTAGGGCTTGAGCAAACAGGTCTTCCACCACTGAAGCTTCACTATTTAAAGAAGAATGAACAGTCAGCTGGAATCTGGGAAACAAGGAGGCTGGCAATTATGGGATTCACAGCAGCTACAGCAAGGATGCCAAGCTGGAACAAGGAATCCCTGGAGAAAAAACTCCTATCAGGGAGAGTATTTTAGGGGTGGGTAAGAGGGTGCTACAAACTGAACCATGATGTTAAACAAGCATTTAAAATATTCAATTCCCCATTTCTATTTTAACCCACAGCTACAGAGTGGTTTGGGTTGAAAGGGACCTTAAAGCCCATCCAGTTCCACCTCCTGCCATGGGCAGAGACACCTTCCACTATCCCAGTTTGTTCCAAGCCCTGTCCAACCTGGCCTTGGACACTTCCAGGGAATTTTCTGGTGGATGTTAAACAGAGGCAGGGACACCCCAGCACTCCCCAAAGCTCCACGTGCTGAGCACAGCTCACACACAGGCCCAGAGCAGGAGCCTCCTCCTGGCAGCCCACCCCACTCCCAGTCCAGGGCTGTTGGGTTTCAGCCCTGCCAATGGCATCTGATTAGCACACACTAACCACAAAAATGTGGCTGGGCAGGGAGAGGAGCAGTTCCAGGTACTGTGACACAGGACTCCAAGTTCACCTGTTCCCAGTGCTGTGTGTTTCCATGTATGGCTGGATGTGGCTTGTGGCAAGCAAATCTCAAGTTGTAACTATTTGTCTGCCTAAATTCCTGGAAACCCGTGTGCAGTAAAAGGGTGTTCCAGGCACCCGCTTTCCTTCTGCTTCACGGAGCAAGAAGACAATTTCAGGACATGTAGGCAGTGTAACACTTGTCTGCCTCGATGCCCAATCTAGGAAATAAAACCATTTGCAAACCACCAAGCCTTGGACTTCAAAGCAACACCAACCTGGCGTGTCAGATTTAAGTAACACAAGTAACTGTTCCTTCCCAGCCTTTCACCATCAAAAGAAAAGTTAACATGTAACTACAAAGACTACCAAACTTTGAGACTCTTCAAAAAAGTAATTCATTTCCCTACATAAAGTTTTGTTACTGCCCCAAACTTAGAAGCCAAGACTCTAAATAGCTATAAATTAACTCCACAGTTTGGGGTTTCCTATACATCATGGGTTTGCCTCCTTCCAAAGTCACCATACTTTTTTTCTTTCAAATCACAAAGATGTTTTGGGAAGTCCTCTGCTACGCTATAAATAAAGAGTGGGTCATCATCAAGCAGATGTACTTGAGGCCAGGAACATGAACTGTGGGCAAAACAAATGTCCTAACCCCCTGGAACACACACAGTTCCTTGCCCATGGGTTTTATTTACAGCTCAGTATGTGCAGATGCTCCCAATCCCCTCTCATGTTCTATTATTTGAATAATAAAGTATTAGCATGTAACAGAGGGGAAAGTTGCCCAAACACAGATTGGGCTTGCAAAACAGAAAGTGCATCTTTAGAAATCTACAGATGTTAAGTCTAAGCAAAACTGGACTGAGTCATCTTCATATTTATCTTAAGGACAGTCAGGCTGTCCTGAACACAAGGAGGAGGAAAAGTCAGAAAGAACCTGATCAAGCTACACAAAATTCTAGTACTAATGAGAAATAGGTCACTATTCACACCACACTTGCTGTAAAGTGTGAATCACTGAAACACAGATAAATTTTTAAAACTTCCTTTAAAGTACAAAATGGAATTCACTTTTACAGGCACCATGCCCACTATAAAATGAAAAACTACAGGTTTGGAGAGGATTGTTTTGTTCTTTTTAATAACAAATGAAAATTTACCTACAACAGAATTCCATCCAGACAGTCACATCATGTCACTATTGATATACAGCCCCAACTTGTTCAAAACTGAATTTAAAAAACGAAAGGCTTACCTTGGAAGCGGGTATATCCTAATGTTTCTCCCCGAAAACTCTTGTAATATTTTACTCCATAAACTATAATTGGTCTTCTAAGAATATGTGCAAGTACAAAAATGTGTGTCTGCTCCAAACTCGCTCCAGGCTGAACCAAACACAAAGAAAGACATCACTTGAAACAGAACTTACCATCCTCTACTTTGAAATTTAAAAAACAGTCTCCAAATTGAGAGAGAAAATGCTTTTAAGAGTGATAAAGCTTTGACAGGAAAAACAAAAGACTGGAAAATTATTGGAAATAAGGAAAAACATTTCAGCTTGTCAGCTGTCAGTAATAATTCTCCATCCTATTGCCCAGATTCAATGTAATGGATTTCATTCCCCACTTAGAAGTGAAACTTTACAGAATGTTAGGTCTAAAAATAATTCACTCATCTGAGGGCACTTTAAGGCAAATACCTTTTGATGATAGGAAAAGGGCACATCCAAAACAAATCTCAGAAAAATAGCACCAAAAGCATGTTTATACTTGAAAAGAGGAGCTAAAAATATTCCTATAGTTGGAAGCTTATAGGAATGTAAATCTCATTTTGGAGGGGAGTTATAAAATCTCAGCTTGCTGGAGTTTGAGCAGTGTAAGCTGACAGATTCGGAGGTGTGTTTTGGGAGGTAAAAGTGCTGCAGGAGCTGGAGGCAGGATATTAAACACGTGATTGTCTATTAGTCTGTTCTATAGACTTCACTCTAATACCACAATTCTTTTTTTTGTGGCACTGCTTAATAGCAAGCTCAAAAATTGTAATTCCCAATGAGCCTTTCCATACTGGCGGAAGAGTTTACCCACCAATATTTTAAGATCATTGCCTTAAGAGGAACATTTTTCCTTCATACAGGAAAATCCTTATTCCCAAAAAACTCTTCTAGTTCTGAAATTTCTTTCCAGAAATTAAAATATCTTTTCCAAAAGCCCTCTGACAAAGGAGTTTTCTTACCTGGCTTGCAAGAGAGAGAATGAATGCCCAATCTTCCTGCCACTGTTCCTCTCGCAAGGAGAAATGTAAACCGAAGCTTTGGGAATACCACGATTCCCACTCTTTCCAGCGTGTGTAGAACCTAAATGTTAAGAGAGAGAGAGAGAAAGAGTGGTAAAGGCAAAAATATTTACTCAACCACCATAATCCTGACAGCAATATTTAACCCTTGCAATCCTTTATCCCAAGAAAGGGGAAGAAAGAGAGCAAATATCACAAAAACTGGATTTTGTTTTGTTTTTTATCTTCTGGAGACTCCATTTATTAATCCTCATTTAAGAACCACTTTAAAAAAACAAAAAGCAATGCCTACAGCAAACATGATCCAAGTTCCTACCAGGCTCCTGCCTAGTTTGATATTTCTTGCAATAAGGGTTTTCTTTAAATCTTATTTAGGCTTATTTAAGTGTTGATTTACAGGGAAGATAAGTAAGACATCCCATTTCATGTGAGTCTGCAAGAGGAGTTGCTCATTCTTGCCACACAAAAAATACAGGTATTTTCTATTTTTAACCACATCATGAGTTAATTAACTTCAAAGTACTCGCATATCAATTTCCAACAGCCCATGGTTAAGAAGCAGAATCTGTTTTATACCAGATTTTGGAGCAAAGGGGTGGTAATTCCACATTATATGGAGTTGTAAAGCAGTGTGGATAAGAATCAAGTATGCAGGGCGGGGTTTAGTTTAGTCATGATATTTTATTTAACCATTTACCAAGAAAAATGACACATTAAAAGGAAGATGTTTGCTTTTTAAAATGTTAAACTCCATATAATCACCACACTATGGAAAAGCCACAACTTCATATTAGGAACGAGGATTTAGGGAACAGTGCTAAGCCAAGTTTCAAACAAAGGCCTGCACTGTGAAGACAAAGAAACCATTCTGAAGTTTCAGCTTATTAAAGAAGTCACTGAAATGAACTCATTTAATTAAAATCTGAGAATATTAGCAGACAGCGAGGGTGTGTGGATAAGATCTTTGCTATGCTTTCAGTAAAGCTGGAATCACCCTAAAATCTTGGTGTGTAGGACAGCAGCCACCAGCCAGGCAGGCTCTCCTGAGTCCAGCTAAAACCCTTGCACGGCTTAAAATTCCTAAGATATTTAGACAGGTCTCTGCTAATTCACAGTAATGTATCTACAGGGAATCTTCTGGATCTACAGTCCAGTTTTTACCCAAACACACCAACACTTCCACCTTTGAAGATGATAAATATTTTGCCTGTTTACTCCCATAAGACTCTAACTGAGCACCTTGTGCTAAATGAATTAATTGCCAGGTCTCCTGAAAGAAATCTAAGCAGATTGTGGGTGAAAGAAAAAACAAAGCAAAACAAACAACAACAACAAAACTCACCACAGAGACAGAAGAAACCCCAGAAAATACATGGGAAGAAAAGTATGGGGAAAAAAAAAAGGAAAAAGGGAAACACCAAACTACTCCCCAAAAGCTTGACTGACTGTGGAAGTGTTCTCCTAAAGAAGTTTCTTCCCTGAGTTAGTCAGCCATAGATAAAATTTAAATCTCATTTAAAGCAAACTTTTCAGGTTAACACAAGAGAACTGAATGTATCCATTAAAGAATAAAATTCTGAAAGTCAACTTAGGGCATGTGCCCATTCTCCAGCAAAAGCTAATGGTGAAATACAAAAAGGGACACATCAGAACACACTTTTGTGTAAACTAAAAAAGTGTAGTTATTTAAAGGTGAGTGGAAAAGACTCCACAGGCCAGAGCCTCTGGGAACTTCACTATGGAGCTTTTTCCAAGTACCAGACACAAGACTGTCTCTGGTAAATAGATTTTTCTTTGTTCAGCATCCAAACAAACATAACAAAACGAGGTCAAATGAGTTACATGAGTGTTTTCTGTCTGACTATAAAAATACCCATTTTTAAGTGTCTTTGTGGAAGCTTTGAAGAATAATTCCACTAGATAAAAGTTTAAGCAGGGATTGCATTTAAGAGCCTGTTCCAGTGACGACATCACTTCCTATCAGCCACATGTCCTAGCCTGCAAAATTAAATGTATCTTCTCAAATGGAATCCATGCAGCAAGTATAGAATGTACAGGATGACCAATTTACAACAAAACCTGGCTAAAAGACTTTAATTCTAAAGACTTATTCCTAATAAGGAACATGATTTGTTCCTTACAGACTTGTTCTTTAAAGTCTGAAGACTTGTTCCCATGAAGGAACGCACCAATCAGTTAAAAATTATGCTTCTAATAAAGATCAAGATTAGGCAAATTCAGAGTAAAATGAAAATTCAGTCTAGACAAAAACTAAAAAACTTAATGAGATTTAATAGCCTCTAAATGAGTGTTATATTAAGATACACCAGTAAGTCAACCACAGTTCACACCAACGTTTTTAGAGATTTGGTCCAAAGCTCAGTAGTTTGCTGCATGTTTTTGGATACCATGCTTGGTTTTGTTACCATAAAGAACAAAACCTATTCTGTTCTGGCCTCATAGGAGCTGTCTGTGATGCCAAGGAAATTCCTGCGTGGACAAGATGCACACTCCATGCTGAACAACTCCAAAGCAGTGACAGATCCTTTCAGACACTGGTTCCTGGGAGAACTGCTACTGCAGCACCACTTTCTGGAATCCAGCTCTGGATGCTAATTTGGGGAGTTCTCTCCCAACAGCACAAAACTTACTTAGAGGTACCCCTAAATCAACATTTGTTGTTGACCTCCTGTAGAGCACCGAGGACGAGGACAGGCTCTTTCTGCAGTATGTGCTGACAGTGTTTGTCCTGTCCTTGACTGGAGGAGTATCAAAGAAATGATCTCCTGTGTCTTGGATTATCAGTCTTTATCAGCTCATCCCTTAGTCCAGGACACCCTGGAAAGCTGTTGGACACCACTGGGGGTCCAACTAAGATTTTCCCTCTTGCAGAAGGAAATCACAGTATCCAACTAAAGAAGGTTGCCAGTGCAAAGCAACAAAAGTTGTTTTACAGAATGATAAATCAATTTTATGGCCAAATGACAGAACTAGTTAAATGTCAACATTCTGTGCTTTACTGCCATTATTTTAGCAGGCAGAACAGGGATAAAAAGAGCAGTCCTGAGTAAAGCCGTAACTAAGCAGATGGAATGAAAATACTGAAAAGTTTATAAGGAATAAAAGGCTATCTTCTACTAACAGTCCTCTGCACAGCTCCCACCAAGCAGCAAGGCATGGCATGTGCACGATTTACATTGCAAGGACACAAATTCCAAAGCTGCAATAACTGTGGTTAGTGCATGCTTGACAAGTATAAAGCATTTTAGTGTTTGAAATGCCATTTGCTGAGCATCACACGCCATCCCTGAGCTCACAGCATCCAAGTTTCCAGTGCTTGTATTTAGAACATGAGATGAAGATCCCAGCTGGGACCACAGTGACTCGAAAGCTTTGAGGAGCACAGTCCCAGGGAACTGGGGAGGGGCAGTTGTGGGGTTTTGCTGCCACAGCACATGGAGAAAGCTGCCCTAACTCACCAGTGGGAGCAGTCGTGTAAACTGTCGTGCAGAGCCTTGCGCAGCACGGAGTCCTTGTCGTAGATGCCCCAGGTGGCCTGGAGCACGGAGTCGAGCAGGCAGTCCCCGGCAGTGCGGTTCCAAAGTGCGTACAGCCTGCTGTCCAGGCGTGTCCCCAGCTCCAGGGACCAGTTAATGATGGGAGACTCCTCTTCCAGCTCTGCAAGGGGACAGCCAGCTCTTAAACGCTCCACTTATTTATCTCGGAGAATTCAGACAGCACAGTAATGGCATAGTCTCAATAATTTACCCCTTTGCATGAATAAAACTCTGCTTTCCTTCATACTACGATGAACAGGTGAACTACAGTGGCTGAAGAAATTTCTTCTACTGTCAATAAAATAAACCAAAAGCAAACCAAACCATAGCACCACATCATTTGTTTGAGGATTGTTACTGAAATGAAAAGATTTTTTCAGTTTTCCTTAAAAAGCTTGTGACTCAAAACTGACTTTTAAAGAATTTTAAAGCTCTACAGAGATACACTACAAACATGATTTCTACAGACTCCATTCTCCCTCTGCCGCATAAATAAAGTGGAAATGTTAAAATTAAAATAATTTTACATGGGCTTGCAGTGACAGGACAAGGGGGAAGAGTGAGAGTGGTGAGCCCTGGCACAGGGTGCCCAGAGAAGCTGTGGCTGCCTCATCCCTGAGAGTTGCTGGTTTGGAGCAACCTGGTCTAGGGGAAACCTTCCAGCCCAAACCATTCTGTGACTTTATGAATTCCAGGGTGAAGATTAACACGAAAGCATCCAACCTCTACTTAAAACATGTTCTTGGACAAAGCCACATATATACAGACACATGTAGTTTATTTTTAGTAAGAGAAACATTCTCTAATGAAAAGCCAGGATGATCCCAGCTATTCTCGGTGCATTTACCTTTCTGAACATCTCTGTCAAGTACTTCATCAAATAATTTTTCCTGGACTGTGGGTGGTAAATCTTCAATATCTGGAAAAACAGAAAGCAAATACAAGAGTCACTTAATGCTACTGTAAAAGAGACATCACCAGCTGCTGCTCAGGAGAACTCACAGCAGCTTCTGCCCTATCAGCCCTAACACTTCCTCTGGAAAGCTGCTGTCATGTGAGACCCAAGACTTTGCAGAGCTGCTGAGGCAGGTTTGCATCTCAGCCTCACTATCACACCTTTGATGCAGAAAGGATCATCACAGCATGCACAGGGTAAGACTGGATTTCTCTGAAGGAGAAAGTGGAGAACCACTTTAACATGAGAAATTTTAAAAAGGAGTAATTTTACTTTCAACCCTATTGTATTTAGCACAGCTTCAATCCCAAGCAATGGCTTTCCACCTATCTGAATGGCTTCTCCTCTCCAGTCTATCCCAGTGGACAGGTACAGTTTGTCAAAGAATGTGTTCTTCTGCAGAATATCCACTTCCTTAATCTCACTCAGGCCTCAATAAAATAGTTTTGAGAACCCCAAAGGTTTGCAGGCAAGTTAGAAAACAAGAAATGGGAAAACTATTGAGCTATGCCATGGAAAATGCCCCTACTGACCACTGCTCCAAGAGCTTTAGAGACAGAATTTGCAACTACCTCATAAAAAAGAAGGAAAAAAGAGGTAGAAAACTGTATAATGGACAAAACTCTTTTGTGACTGCTGTATCATTTAAAACAACAAATACCCTCACACATTCTAAAACTCAGCATGTGCCACACAGTAAATATTTGCTCCTGGCCTGCATTCCAACAGAGGATAAGCAGTACAGGGTTGCCAGGCAGAGCAGCAGCCAGAGAAACTTTGCTGGTTTCAGCACAGTCATGAAACTTAAACACGTGAAAGTTACGGCAGTAAATAAAATAGGAACAGGAACATCCAGCATCCCTTCAGGCACTCTAGGGGATAAGGACTGGGGCCTAAGTGGTATTTGAAGGACACAAAGATCTCTCTTAATTGAAGGGTGGTAGCTGCCAGTCCTGCTCAGATGTCCAATACCCCAGGGCTTTTAAGTCCACATTTAGGCACATGAGTTGCTACTGAAGCACATTAATGCCTGGTGCAGGCAGGGTCATGTGGGGTGGTCCCTTTTTTTTTTTTTAATGTGTGATCGATTGGGGCTTTTTAAGCTAAAACTGCTTGCAGTGGCCAGCAATCAATTTAAAAGCTTTGCACTCTAACGTCCATGCACTGGCTTTTCAGGAGGATCCAATCTGTTTATTTGAAAGGTCGAGTGGAAAGTGGTTCCTAAACTACATCGTTTAGGTAATATCTGAACAGAACTGTGTGATTTATACTTCTATCCTTGGAAAAGCTCTCTGGAGCCAAACTGCAAAAGACGTGCAGTTGGCAAAGTGTGAGGAAAGTGGAAAGTCTTGATGCACAAAAGCTTTTGAGCAGTCTTATTTTCTAATTACTTAATGGCTATCACACGTGTCAAAAAGCTGCATGGTGCTTTAAGATGTGTCTCTTGAAAATACTGAACAAACCCTTCAGCTCTGGAGAGAACAACACTTCTCACGTGTTAGGAAATCCTTCTGTTGCCCCTTTCCCTTCTCTCTCCTAAAAAGCAATGAAGTTTTGGTCTCCAGACACCTCATACACCCACCCCACCCACCTCTCATACATGACCCACCAAGTACAACTGAATACAGCACCTCAATCAGGTACACAAGTGGTAAATATCATCCAGACTTTTTGAAGAGGAGGAGATGAGGTAATGCTCCACCAAAGGGGTTCCAAATAGAATTCTTAAAATGCTTTATAAAAAAGACAAACAGATCTGCTGATTGGCACAGTTTCCAGCTGCATATTTTCTTACTGCTGGTAGCATTTCTATTAAAGGAAACAGCTATTGAAGATTAAAAGTCTTCTAAAAGCTCCTTGTTAATAGATAAACATTCTCTTGATCTCAGAGTATCTCAAAATTATTCAAAAGTGCTATTGCTACAACCAGGTACAAAGAACACCTCTGGGCCTCAATAGAAAGGACTGAAAGCTAAAACAGACGTGAAAAGTCGTGTCATGGACCAGAAATGTCTGGGCTCCAATCTTCACTTTAAATACAGCCTTTCCTTAGAACACACCACTTTTCTTCCATTTCTTCATGTCTAAGTAGGACAACAGATGCTCAGCTCACAGGAACAATGTATGGATGGAAGTGTGCAAATACTGAGTAATCAAATTCAACTACTAAATCCGACCTAATAAAACAGGGCTTAATAAATAAACTAATAAAGCTCTTAACAAATAAAACCTACACACACATCACCGCCAGAAAGTCAAAATACACCATTTTCAACTAGCAACCAAGCAATACAACCTTCCAGCAGGAAGAAGGGTTTGTAGCTACCTGCGGGTAACGTGAACGTCACGAGGTCAGTCAGGAAATAGCAAGCGAAGTCTCCCTTTCGCTGATGAAGAGATGCAGCAATTTCACGGCGGATTTGTTCCGTGACCTCTGGACACACCATGGCAGGAATGCACTTGGCTGCATGTTGGGATACCTGTAACAAAACACAGTTACTGCACTCAGAATTATCCCATTAAATATAAAGATTTGGGAGGGATGACCACCAGCAGAGAGTATCTGGTTAGCAAGGAATGCAAGAGAACTATACTGGCACCCTGAAAGAGCAAAAGTTTAGTGACTCCTCATGAAATGTCTCATTTGTCATGGAACTGATAACTGGTTAAAAACATCTCTAAATCGAAGAAGTGAATTAATAGGTGACCACTCCCAGCTGAAAAAGAGAAAAAAATTGGGAAGAGCTCATAATAACAACAATCTCAAATCTCACGCATGAGCCCAGTCTAGATTTAACAAAGCTTCATCACTGCAGTACCAAACAGTTTCCTAGAAACAATCTTCCCAAAAACTATTAAGCTAAGATAGTTAAATTTCTCCAGTTCTAGTCATCACTGGCAGCAGAAACTCATTGAATGATGAAATGGCACAGGGATGACACCAGATGCATATAAAAAGAACAGCTTTAAGACCCACATTTTCACTCATTCATATCCTAGAAAAGGAAAGTATCACTGGGGCTCAAGCTCTACTAAGCATTTTCAGAAATGGCTAGATGAGTCAGTATTCCTAGGCACTGAAATAAACCAACCACAGAAGTCTCTAAGACAGTATTTCAGTAAATTAACTTGTTTTTAAACATGTAATTCCATCCACACAGAGTTATGCAAGCAGCACAAAGCTCCTGATATTAGCCGTATATAAATATATACTCAAGGCTTTAGCTACATTTGTCTTGCTTCATCTACTCTTTTTAATTATTCAACACTGAGCATTCCATCATCTTTATGTGCTTTGCAGGCAAATAGCAGCCTTCAGAATTGCACTAAGCATCAGGGAAGTAGGCAGAATAAAAATCTGGCCCTGATCAGGTAAGGAACCAAAAGTCTGGGTTGAAGAAAACAGACAAAAAAAGATAACAGAATTATTTACAGGGCAAAGATAGAGAACAGCAGAGGTCACCAGAAGTGAGGTGACAAAAGGAAATGGAACACGGAAGAACAAAAGAGAGGAACCAGTCAATCTATAAAATGGGCAAAAAAGAGAAAAAATTCAGCAATTTTGCAAAGCAAGGAATTTGCTTCACTCTGGAAGAGAAGCTCCCACAAAAGCCAGGAAGGCCAGACCAGGTAGACTTACTCATTAACAAACTCAGAACGAACTACGCTGTCATTGATGTCAGTGCTTTGCTTTGAGAGCGTTTCCTCTCCCCCACCCAGAGCACAGGAAGCCTCACAATAGCTCACTTCCACTGCCAGTAAGGTCACAACGCGTGCCAAGACTGTTCATTAATGAGAAAACTGAACATCCTCAGGACCATCACAACAGAGTCTCTTACAGCAAACTCACGTCTTGAGGAGAAATCCAAGGCACAAAGCAGCGGATCACATATATTCAAACACCACAAATCAAAGCTGCGTGCTGCTGGCTGCACACAGCGGTGCAGTCACATGAAGTGCTGCTCCCTCTGTGCAAGGGCCACGGGAACTCACCTCAGTGAGGAGGATGGCCAGCATGTCCTGCCTCTGGAAGCGGATGGCCAGGTGCACGAGGGTGTAGCCCACGTCGAAGGCGGACGGGCGGTTCAGCAGCCGCACCTCGTCCGCCGTCAGCTGCCGGGCGATGTCCCCTCCGGACGACTTGTAGGCTTCCACAGCAGCTAAATCACCTTCCACAACTCCTGAGGGCAGACAAACAACACACAGTTCATTTTAGACTGCGAGGGAGCCATTCTGGAACAAGCCACCTCATTTAACAGCCCACCTGTAGCTGCTCTGTTACAGGCCGAACAGATGAAGATCAACTGCATAGCAAGAAACCTGCCAATTTTTAATTATTTTAAGCAGAAGACTACAAAATACTTACACTCACCTCATCTCTCAGACCATTTCTACTAACCCACACTGGCTGGAAAATGTAAGAGATCAAAAGCCAGCTCAGAAGTGGACCCATGAGGAAACACTAGCAGTAACATACTCACAAGCATTTCGTTTGACCACAGAGAAAGTAATTTCTTCACAGTACAGAGATTAGTTTGATTATTTTACCTTCCCTTTTATCTCAAAAAAACAAACTACTGGATCATAGAAATAGGATGTATTAAAAGGTTTTTGGACTAAAAGGTTTATCTTTTCCAAACAGCACAAATGATACAGAGCACAAATTTTTCTCTTCAGCTCACCATCTCTGCTACTAATAGAGCCTGAGAGTTTCACTCAGAGTACTCTATTAAAACCAAATGAAGGAGAAATTAAATACACTGTGTGTACCTTCTAAAGCAAGATGGGAGGAACAACAAATGACCCTAATGTCTTCTAGAATCCCCAGCAATCTTTGATTCCTATACCATGCTTCATATCAAGACCAATCATGCTGAATGTATTCCTTAGCTGCAGTTATCAGAATACACTATCAGTAAGATGTGGAGCTGATAACAGGATCTGTTCCAATATAAGACTTCCTAAACTTAGACATTCCTTCAAACATATTCTATTTTAGGTATGTGGTCCACGAGAGAACAGTGCAGTGCTGAACTGAGGAAACAGAACAGCGTCCCTGAAGCCATCTTGAATGGAGAAGTAAATAGAATCTCACTGCTGAGAAGCAGCCCTTGTTGCAGCAGTTCAAGCAGAGAAGAGTAAGAGCCTCTCCCTATTTTCTGCAGCTAAACCTCCTTCCCAGCTCCTGAGAGTCAGCAGCTGAGCAGAGGCCATGAGGCTGGAGATTGAGACCCAAGTCCATCCTTCACTTCATTCTGCTCATCAAGACTCAGAAGTTGATGAAAAGGAAAGGTCATCAGACCCAATCAGGACAATCACTCCCACTCAGGACTTAAAATAAAACAAAAAAAGGAATAAAACACAACATTTCCCGCCCCCTCAAACAAACCCCACATCCCAAACGAGCAAAAATCCCCGACCAAAATTAAAAAAAACCTCCAACACAACAAATTGAAGTGGCTGCTAGCAGAGAAGCACACTAACCACTGGCTTGCTGGTTAATCCAGGATTTAGGAAAAGCATTCTTAGCTCAGCCAAAAAGTATCTTTTTGAATGCTAAGATTATAAAGCTTTCAGAAGAAACGCAGGGGGGGAAATGGATTATCAGTGCAAGACATTTCTCTACAAAGTTATCAGCTGTGGTGTGTAAGCCTCCACAGATAAAAGTTTGATTATTCAACAGTGGTCTAAAGCAGAGAAGTTCCAAAACAACAATTCAACTGCAAATTTTACTCATATAATATCTACCCACTCATTCCCAAGTCCTAACAGGCCACGGCAGAAGGAAAACGATACAGGACAGTATTTTTTTGGTTTTCTGCTGCATGCATCTGTCTCCTCCTGTAAGGAAGACATTCCTGTTCCTCTCCAGCACTACTGTGTCATTCAGTGCCTGCCCGTGTATTCTCCCCAGACGAGTTTTGTCTGTCCAATTTTAGTTCTTGCTCCGTAGGAGTCAGGAGTGCCAAGTGTAGAACTTTATTTCCGTGCAAGCACATTTTTGCCACTGATAAGGCAATTCCCTCATGGCTGTTGCAATGATCACTCCAACCAAATGCTCCAAACTGACATTTTTTGTGTGTGTGTAAATATGTACACGTACACAGATAACAAATCAGACAAATTTCTCATGACCTGCCCTCATAAAACAAGTTATACCACAGCTTGGCAAACCCAAGAATCCAGGACAGAAGAAATTTGATAGAAGAGCAGGTTCTCTGCTATCTTATGATATCCTTAATTTTTTATTGTTACATTAATTTAGGAGAAGCATCTTGTTAAAGACTAAAAGCCACACCACCTCTTTTCGTATCTTAACTACTCCTACTGACACAGGAGAGACTCCTGTTACCACATCTGCACCTTCCACCACATCCCTCAACACAAACACACCCAAGACCTCCAAGGACTGGTAGGTGGCCACTCTGAGAATCCAAATATCCACAATTAATTTCAAAATTCAAACAAATATCCCTAAAATAATCTTTTGGTGACAGATGATCAGACCCAAGTCACATTCCAGCCAGCCTGTCAAGTAGTACATTTTACTACAGCCTACTACTGGGAAATTCATCATTTTAATTATTCTTCCAGTCCCCCACCCTCAGCTGCTTATTATCATCCAACTCTTCATCAAACCTCAGCAACAACTGAGGTCTAAGGCTGATGCTGAGGTGGTCACGTGAGGTTTGGCAACGCCTTTTTCAAGCACTAACTACTACAAGCTGCATTAAGGATCCAAACCAGTGACATGTGCTCTATGCAGCACTGCCAGTTCTGGAAGTTTATTCCCACGTCTTGCAATTCTTGACATTCCTAAAAGCCCCATGTCCTAGAATTATTAAAATTGTTATATAAGCTGTCAGTCAAAAAGTACATTTCTAAACTTTGCTGATGAAGTTGAAGCCAAAGATCAATGAATACATTCAAACCAGGCAAACTCTGGGTGCTTTCTAGGCCTTATTTAAAAAAAAAAAAAAAATAAATGTATTTTTAGTGGTATTTAGGTACAGGGTTGTTGTGCTACATGACACAAACTAGCAACAGCTACAGCTCATGGAGAGATTGCAATGTGACTGTGCATGGACTGTATCTGGTCATCCTCTATTCTTTAATCAAAACAGGTAAAAATGACTCTTTATAGCAGGGGGAAACATCAGGAAACTTTTGTTTGTCTAGTCCAACTCACTACTGCAGTGCCACTATTCTGTGGGCATTACAAACCTCTTTGGCCCCTCTGAGCCACAGCAAGAAAAGTCAACATGTCTCTTTACCTGTTCTCCCAAATACCTACTCCACTGTAGCCACTGCAGAAGAACAGGGAAAACTCCTGACAGCCCATCAGGTGTCACCCCGCTTACAGTGCCAGTCCATGCAAGCCAAGGCAGCAGTGAACACAAAATACAATGATAACAGGCAGACTGTCAGAAATATGAACCAGAAAACACAAATCTTGCCCCAAAACTATGAGGTGAACTTGCCTTCGTGCACCACGCCTGTAATTCTGAAATGCAGTATCGCCGTTCCAAAATGAGACCTGAATATGCTTCTTTTGACAATAGGAAGCACATTCCTACAAGGCTTTGATTTCTGTGAGATGAGAGCCTCCAATTCATTAAGTCTATTTAAATAGAGCTTAAAAAACCCCACTGTTTATGAGAAATATTACAGAAATATTTACTGATGTTATAATTCCCTGCATTTCACAACACAGAAGTGCCTCATTACTTACACAAGCAGACTCTGAATTGTGTCCTGATCCAGCCCTGTGCCAGTTGGATTATTCCCCACTGACACCCACTGCATTCCCCAGACTGTTAAAATGTCAAAAGGAAAAGTGGCATTTGCCTTAAGATTGTTCCCAGAACACCCAGGAGCCTCCAGGAGCTCAACCCCTTGTGAGGGCACAGCCCTCATCAGCTTCAAGAGCAACACAAAGGCAAACACCTCCCAGTGACTCAGTGCCTGCTCCAGATCCACAAAATCACAGCTTTCCTTTAAAGGGGCCTCCAGAAATGTCCCTTTGCTGTTGCACCTGGATACACCAGTCTTTGTGTGCCCCCCTAAAGAATTCTGCTTGGCCTAATGTAAAAACTCTGACTATAGTCTGACATCCTAAGGGAGAGGACAGAATGCCAAATGCTGCACCCAAGTCATGAGAAAACACAACTGCAAGTCAGAATTCTGCATTTACAGGTTCAACTGTGCTCCCATTTTGCAATTCAGGCACTTCCTCTTATTGGAAGACTTTCACAGCTCCAGGAGCCAAGGTTTTTTCTTCTTCGAGTAAAGTCCTGCCTCTTGCAAACAGCACAGATCAGACATTTGTGATCTCAGTATGTATTAGATGACAGAGATTAAGAAAGGTATTTTAGAAGACTAAATTTAAAAAAATATTAATCACTCAATTTCAACTGTTTGTACCATCTTGATGCTACAACAACTTTTACAGCTTCCTTCTTTATTAGATGTCAATATTACCCTCATATTAAATAAGCTAGAATTAGCTGCTAAAACCAAATCATTTCAGTTTAAGGTGCTATTAACTTTATTCTTTAGAACACGTAAATATTTATAGGGTTTAGTACAGTTATATAAACTTGGAAAATATGCAAGATAGGCTTACAAGCATTTCTAGAAAACCAAGTCCTGTTTTCCCTAACTGCACAGTTCCAGTGGCTTCAGAACAGCCAGACAGAAAAGTTCCCAAGGAAAATAGTACAGCAGCAGCCTTTATTTACTTCAGTATCTTTCTGATAGTTGTGGAGTACAGGCTGGCACAACCTGCTCAAAATGAAGTAGGCAAATTCTTTCAAGTAGACTGATGCAGCTGTGACTATCTAAAGAACAACCTGGGGATTAGGGATTTCTGGGATTCAAGGAGGCAGCAATGCCACGTAACCAACGTGTTCTCCCGTCTGAGCAGACTGCAAAAGGAAACACTTCATCTCAAAGAGGTCATTGTGCCTCCTGTGCGGGACAATGCCTTGAACTGCTTGGCAAGAGAAGACAAATTTCTCAAACAACCAAGTTATGCATTTCAGAAGTCGAGACAGATCCTGCTGTAACGTAAAACAGATCAGAGACGGAGCCCTGTGCTGCTTCTCTTCTGCTCCAGATACAACTGCAAGTGGTCTGTCATATGTATGTTCTCATTTACTCGCCTAAGGACTAATCCTAAGATTGGTTTAAGTGCCCACAAGTGAGAGGCTGATCAACTGACTTACTAAAACCTAATTCTGACACCCGTTAAGACTCTCTGCTCCTTTAACACAGAGTGCTGAGGACCTGTGGCATTCTCTGGAGCTGAGTCAGCCCTCAGACTCTTCCAGCTCTTCACTAGGGGTACATCAGGTGCCCATAAATGTAGTTTTATTGATACTAAGTGACTCACAATTTCAGCCTGGGAAGAATTCCTCCTGAAGGAAGGACTGCTTTGCAAGAAAATATGACACATCATTTGATAAAAAAGAGAGGGGTTGTCTGAAAAACCTTTACGGGCCTCTAACCACACCCTTCTGCTCCTTCTCCTCTTTTTTGACTTCCAGGGCCTCCCTCATCAGTATTAGCACAGAATCAATGGTAGATTACTCTCCAGGTAATGACACTGAGACAGAAACTTCTGTATATCATGGTTTTTTTGATTCTTCAAGCTCAGCAACTTGCATCAGCTTAAAAAAAGAAGTAAATACTTCCAAGAAGACATGTACTTTAAACGTGAAGCCACCCAAAGCACAAGAAGATGACTACTGGCTATTCTTTTTTCCATGCAAACAGCTCTTCTCCCTACATACAATCCATGTAGTATGTTTTGAATGTATCATTACAAGACAAAGCAGCACAGATGTAAGAACAACTGTTTAAAGATGTCCTTATCTCTCTCCAATCTGTCAGATGTATCCACACCCCTTGCTGCTTGCAGGGTTGTACCATAAAGGGAGGCTGGACAGTGGAAAATCATTAAAGTCAATTATTAAAGTTAACCTTCAGTGCTTCTACGGCAAATTGAAATAACTGGTTTTAACTTGATCATTTATTCAATTATTTTTAGCATAAAATATCACAGTGTTTAAGAAAACCAGTCAAGAGACCAAAGTTAAAAGTGTGTTTCAGAAGGTAAGATTTTCTGCCAAGGAGAAAGGCAGGCAGAGTTCTCCTCAGTCTCAAAGATACACACAAATGTAAAGCATTTGTGATAGGACAGATGTACAAGGCACAGATGACAACACACCAAGATTTCTTACTCAGGTGAGAGTTGTGATCTTGCATCATTGCCACCTGGCACAGCAGCCAAGTCATGCTTCCCACTATCCCAGGGGAACAGGGAAGGAGGCCAGGCTGTACAGCTCACAGCAGGGACTCTTCCCCTCCCAGCCACCCCCACAGGTACCGTCTTCCATCCCCAGCCAGCGTGGCAGGTCATCACCTGGCAGTGAGTAATCCATGCTGCACCTCCCTAAACAGTTCAAGCCTAGACTGACACCAGCAAGGGAAGGTGCATGACCTTTCCTGGCCTCCAGCAGCTTGTTCCCACCCATACACTTCCCGCTCCCTTATCACAGCATCAACAGAACCACCAAGGTTCAGCTGTACCATGGATGTGATGAGGAAGCCAGTCTGAGCTTACTGAACCAGCAGAAAGAAACAAAACCCCCACACCCCCCACAAAAACATCCCCTAATCAAGCTTCATTTTCAAATACCCCAGGAGGACAGAAAAGAGCACCTGGGATGACTCTGGGTGGCAGTGCCAGCTGAAAGCACCTTGTTTATGTCAGTGTCTTCAGGCTGGCTTTATAAATACTCAGTCAAGAGCCAGAGGCTCTGCAGGACACAGAGCAGGAGGTGCCTCCGTGTCTCCCGGAGCTGCAGGGCAGCATGGGACACAGCCAAGCCAACTCCATACCAGTGTCAGGACAGGGAGACTCTCCTTGCCCCCAGGGTTTCTGAAGGCCTGGGTAACACATCTGGCACTGGTTCAAAAAACTAATGGGATTAAAAAACCCTGCAGGAGAGATAAAGCAGTTGACAAAGGAAAAACTAAGCAGACATATGTAGGACTACTAGGAACGAACAGTCCTTTTAAGGATGTACTGCAAAACAAGATACATTACAGATTGCTCTAAATATTTTGGATTTGTTTAAGAAACACAGTGTTAGTGGTTTCTTTCACAGAGCTAAGAAGAATGTGGGCCTACTTGATTTGGGAGGCACCATCCCTACAGGGAGGTCTGGCCCATGACAGCAGTGTCCACCTTACTGACCTGAACCAAGAGAAGAACACACTCTTCTCACAGCAGGTGATAAACAGGCGGAGGAGAAAGGAAAAGGAGAAGAAGTGCAGTTTACTTTTAATCTGTGGGCTGCAGTTCAAGCTCAGGAGTTGAACTCAGAACTCAAGTATCCCCACCAGTGCCCTGCAGCAAACACACTCTGCCAGCATCACTGTCAAATCCAGCCCTGAAGTGCCAGGAGAGGGGAAGCTCCAGGGTAACCCCCAGGCAAACTCTGGATGCCAGAGAGGTTTTATAGGCACAGCCATCCTCATCCATCTGTACTCCTTAAATCCACAGCCAGCTGGAACCAGCTTCAGCAGGCCCCACAGCAACACCTGATTGTTGTACATCACATTCCCTAAGTCCCACAGGCCACCAGGACTCCCTGACAGTCCCTGCCATAGGTACCATGAGTTATAGAAAAGATAATAGAGCTTAATTTAAAGTATACATTAGTTCCCTCCCCTAAGAAATGTGTCACCTTGGACTTAACATTAATCTCATCCTAGGCCACTGCGGTAGAAAACATTGGTGTCATTGCAGAAACCATTTGTAATTCCTCTTTGTAATTTAAACTGGCATTTGCAGGAAGCCAGGTTATCCGGGCACACTTACTCCAGTTTCTGCTAGGATTTTAATAAATTTTAACCACATGAATCAGTTTAAAATCTCATCTTTTTGAGAAAGAATATCACTCAACAGATACAATCACTCTGAAAAACGCAAGCCAATAAAAAAAAACAACATTCAATTACATTGGCTGGCAGAGTCTGAATGGGGGAATACCACTATCCTTCTGATTTGGAAGGAATACCCTCCCTCAAGGAAACTATTCATGCTGAAAGGCAAGAGCTGCACTCACCACATTTCGTCCAGCCTGGATTTGCAAGGAATGGAAGCCTTGATGACATGTTTACTTACTGAGGTGGGAAAAGCATTAATGGATGCCTCCAACAGAACAAAAAAATTAAAAACCCAAACAAACAAACACACATGCCAGTACCTTCTTAAATCTGCTTGATACACATCTCTCTTCATGTTTCAGCTAAAAAGAACAGATGTGGAAAAGAGCAGTCTGATACAGGTTTTTTAATGAAACTTGACATTAAATTTGAAATAGAGTAAAAAGCCTTTTGTACTGGAGTTGAGACGTGAAGAGGGAGTTCAACCAAAAAGCTGTCCTAAAGTATCAGACATTTTCCTTGATACCTTCTGACAGATAGTATCTTCTAAGAGAAAAGAAAATAACCACTCTGCCAAGAATTCCTCCTACTCCTGCTCCTTTAATCTTTATTTTTAACTTGGGGGTTAACTTTAAAAGTTAACTTTTTAACATCTCTCCTACAAAAGATGGATTGAAAGCAAATGGACTCTCCACAACTGATTGAGCTTAAACTTGAAGGTTTCAGTCTGAAGTTCCCAAATCCTAACAAGGCACCATCTGTCAGATGGAGCAGGGTAACACACAAACTCTTGGTCCATCAATGTTCACAAATTTACTTGGCATTTAACATGAACTTGTCCTATTTTATAATTTTGCTTGGCTAAGGACTGACAAGTGTTCAGCTCAGCTAAAACTTCCCAAGAGCTCCAGCTGGCGAACAAACAGAACTCACTAAGGCACAGTAGCCCACTTGATTTCAATGGTAAAAACAGATGCTTTGGGCAAAATTATTCAATTGACAGTTAAGTGGGTTTAAGTGTGTCACAGTAAGATCACCAGCAGAAATCTGTGTTACTGCTTTAACGATTACTGGCTAAACTGGTGTACCTTTCCAGCACAGATACACTACACAACAACCAGAGACACCACCAACCAGAGAACCCACGCAACTTCCATCAATCTTCCTAAGGTTATTCCTATTACAGGGAGTATCTGGGAAAAAAAATGACATCTGTAATACGTAAAATGAAATTCTGAGATGAAGGACTGATAACTAACAGCTTTGTTTGCTGGTTCCTGTCTCCCCATCATTCCTCTCCCCCAGGAGTATAGTAGGTGTTTAAGTAAAGAGAAAGAAATCCATGAAAGCTTTCAGCAGGCAACAGTAAAAATGAGCACACAACTCCATCTGCATTCTGCCTTTCTTACAAAGATCCCTTCAAACCAAATCATTATTGCATTACAAAACTTCTATGAACATGGTTTTGAGGTTTATACACAACTATATAGTCATAAGCAACATTAAGTACTTGCAAACCCACGTTCTTAAATATAAATACAACCCTTCCCACACAGGTTAAATCAGACAGTGTGAAGTATTTTAAGTAACGTGAGAATAGTCAAAAAAGACTTTTGAAAAACCAAAGATGCAAGATAAATATTCTTGTAAGACATAGGGACAACCTCCAACAATTGACCCTTCGTATTCAATAACTTAAAAAATACCACACAGAATTTCAGCTGTTCAATTCAGAAGAAAAAAAGCTTGTAAGGAACTGAAGGTATCAGGAAATACTGAGGCATCCCTTTCCAAAAGGAAATGTGCATGTCTAGCTATTCACACAACACAAAAATAAACTCGAATATTTATTAGCTCGGAGAAACCAAACACAGCATACCCGCAGAAAACATTTACACGTGATCAAATATGTTAAACAAAGCAGCTCCACTAATTAGCTTCTTGATTACAACAACCATGAAGTGACTTTGTGAAACATTAAGGAACAGCATGAGACATACAAGTAGAGCCAGAGTTTCAAATGAAGTGTTTTACTCTAAAAATAGTTCCGTATTTCAAGTGTTGAACCTGCTCGTATGCTGGGGCACACGATATCTGCTTCTGGGAAGCTACAGCATGAAAGTTAACTCACAAGGTCAATAACTGAAGAAAACCCTGCTCTCACATGGCTCTGTTCTTTAACAGCACTGCAAGAATTATCCAGCATTTCCTTAGGAAAGCACTAAAATACAAAACAAAATTGGTATTGGAATGTTTTTTGAAGCAGCTGACTAAAAAAATACTTTCAGAAAGCTGTAAACATTTACAACACAGTATGTGTATTAATACAACATTATTACTTTCAAGGTCAGTATTACACATGCAGTTTCTTGGAGCTACATATTTTGGTGTTATTTTTAACATCTGACAGAGCATCTTGTACTGTTGCAAGCTCTACACTGTTTACAAATACTCCCAAGCTGCAGCTGCTGACTCTACAGAGCATGTCTTCCCCTAGCAAAGAGAAGAGTAATTTTAATTATCCAGTAATGGCATTTTTTACAGTACTATATGCACTCATGTTCTGCAGATTTGCTTTTTAATTTTTCCACCTTTTGACAATTACAAATGGAACAACAGGATTTGGTTACAAGAATATCCATTTCTACAAAAGGTCAAAAAAGTCCAAGTACACTTGAGAGACACATCTAACCCTGTTCAGATTATGGATGAACTTCACAGCCTCTCTTAGCAGGTGCTATTTCAGGAACCTCTACATTTGGCTTACTTTTTAAAATGGAAATGCACAGATAAAAAAAGCTGGTTTGAAATTAAATGCCAAGCTTCTGTTTTAATTCTTCATTCTCCCAAAATACTTAACCACGGGAACAAGAGCAGAAGGTAGCAGTAAACAACTTACCGACACAAGCATTTAGGAACAGCCAGTCAGTCTTTTTCATTCTATTTTTTATTTGCTTTAGTTTTTTGAAGTCAACTTCAAGCTCCTCCTTTGTGCCAACAGCTCCAGCCAATTCAATTCTTTGGAAGTCCATTTTCACATCAGATTCACGTTTGGTTGTTGGTGGAGATCTTCTTTGGCTATTACCACTACTACAGCTGCCTCTCCACCGAGCCCTGTCTTGCTCGTTTATGATGGAAGAAGCCTCTTCTGTGTCTGCCAGTTCTATTGCTTCGATGTTGTTGGGTCTGGGGTGGTCACATACAACACATTTCCTGGCCTTGGCCCAGTTTTCGTATGTACAAACAGAACAAGTCCAGTGCTGAGCCCTTGTGTTCAGTTTATTTCTGTCATTGTATTCCTCGCACGGATCCACAGAAAAAGGGACCAGTCTGGAACCGGAGCCTGAAGACTGAGGAGACTCCGTGGGGCTCCTGGTCCTGCGCTGAGACAAGCACTGGGTACACCTTATAGCTCTGGGCCAGTTCAAGTACGTGCACATGTGGCACGACCATTTATTTGCGCTTTCCATACTGTAGGATGATTTAACCCTTGGTCTTGCACTGGAATCCGGGCATATCAAAGGACTGCTCCCTCCTTCAGTGCTCGTAGGATCCCAGTCCCTACCAATGTCACTGGAACCACTTTTGAAAGGATCTTCTGTGATAATTGTTCCACTGGGTCTCTGGGCACGACACATGGTGCACTTGATTGCAGAAGGCCAATTCTCATATGTACAATACTCACAGGCCCATTTAATTCCACGATCTGTCATCGTGCACTTCTTGAAATGAACTGCGGCGGGCAGAAAGCTGAGGAGTCAGAACACACCATCAGTACACAGTGCCAGCAAAGGAGCTGTTCAAAACAACAAATTAATGAGATTTAGCCCAGCGGATATAAAAATCAGGCTAGGTAAACAGGCAGTCTTTTTTTCTTGATATTATTACAACATCTAGGGGGAGTAAAATCACTATGAAAAGGGTAAGACTTGACCTACCAGCATTTTACATGCAGAATTCGGGATTTACTAGTGCAGAAATGAGAAAAAAACTCAGTCCTGCATTTCTGAAACTCCTCAAATTTGCAGAGACTTCCAAACAAATTCAGAACACGCATTAAGCACTGAGAATACTGGAGAAGAGACCAGTGCAGCTACAGAAACAAGTTATAAATATTAAATTATTAAAATAAAACTCAATATGAATATAGCAGCACAAGAAAAGGAACACAAAGTCTGGGTTCTGTAACAGACCTTACAGGATTTGGAAGGAAGGAGTCTATCAGGCAGGCAGGCAGTTACACAGTGAGTAAGCAGTTCTTTCAGAAAAGGAGGGTGCTGGAATTTACATAAAATGCTTATAATTTGAATTTTTTATGTAATAATTTTATAAATGTGCTTAACCAAGACCAGGTCTTGACTGGACATCAACCACATCAGTAGCGTTACAAAGTGAAAATGCCACTTCAAAGCAAGCACAAGCTGTGTGTGGTGGCAGGCTGAGATGGCATTTTCACACTACAAATTCAGATTTCAACCCAATTCCAACTCACTTTTTCTCTAATGAAGAGGGGATTCTGTCTTCATGCTGGCTCAGACCTTTTCTTCAGATTGCCAAATATGAAGGATGAGACTAAGCAGATAACTATTCCTGTAAACAAAATGAAAACAGACTCATTATAGGTTTCCTACTGGACCTGAGTAACCAGAAAGTTAATTATTAAATGCCACACCTATTCTAATCCCAATTTACTTGGTTAAACCCAGTCGCGACCTGCTGAGGCCAAGAGAGACTGGTTAAAATAAGCCAATATTTATAAAAAAACAGTCACCACACAAGTGGTCAGTCTGCTGAAGTAAAAGAAGTAGATCCAAGCAACAAGTTCACACCAAAACATCCATGAACACTCTTACTGCAATCTGAAACCCAGGATGGGGAAGGCAGAAAAAGCTTTATGTAGAGAGCGTAATAGAGGGAAAGGGTGAGGCAGGTAGATAAAGGACAAATAGACAAACGTGCACAGCATTTCCTCCCTTACCCAGAATAGTTACCCAGCTTATAAAACTCAACCAAGTGCTGGTTTTAAGAATGCAAAACTGATTAAATACAAATTCATCACATCACCTGACCGACACTTCTTATTTATCATATTGCAACTCTCTCAGCTAACAAAACCACCCAGAGCCTAGGAAACTAAAACTCACAAGCTGCACAACAGGATTAAATTCAAAACTAGACAACCCAAAAATTAGTTAATACCTGTTCCCCAATTAGCCAATGTTTTACAAGTTAGTACATTCTTCACTAAAATACCTTCACACACACACCTTGCTCTACCAAGGCATAGCTAAAACTTCTACTTAAATTTGTCACCCTTATTCCCACTATCTTCTCCGGAGACACGGGCACAGAACACGGGTTTTTTCCAAGAGCTCAAGTGATCTATTCACCAGATCAGGTGGCTGCATGAATGAGGGGCTATCGCATGGCCGGGACAGAGGAGAGGGCAGCACTATCCTTTTCCACGGCGATCCATATTTATGCTGCATGAAAGCAGAGGAGCAATCAGGAACACAGAAAGCTCTCTCATAAAGCTCGGGTTCCATAGTACTGGTTTGAACAGCCTGCAGAGCACTTCACTCCCACCTCTATGTTATAAAACTGTGTCAGACTGAGGAATGTGCTGAAAAAGCAATTAGATTTCCCGCTGCTTCCCCTCCACCATTCCTGACAGATATCCATGCCCATTTATAATGGGGAAAAAAGAAGCAGGATCATACCAGGTTCCCCATATCTGTGATAAAGTAAGTGAAAAATACATATATATTTACAGGAGAATATGAAGTTGGTTTGATTTTACTAAAGGTGATTTTACAAAGAAGACTTCTTGGGAACTTTAAGGAAAAAAGGTTTCTCTACTTTACTAAAACACCTCCTATATAAGTACACTAGACATGAGGTTTATCTATTTCATTTGGTCAAAGCTTTTCCCCCAATTCCCAAAATAAGGTTTTTAATTATTTTCTTAATAAGTTTCTTCTCTCTAGAAACAGTAGAGTTTTTTTAGGAATTAATGTTTTGTAGTTAGAAACACAGGAGAGTTGAACATGGTTTTCAGAACAGAGAAGGCAGGAGCACATTGCCCATGCACCTGCCCACTGCCACCAACAGATTGTGCCACCAAGGACCACCAAAAGTGGCTGTTCCAATACTCCAGTGCTTGAGAATAATTCCTACTGCAGCAGAAGCTGGTATGGCTGGAGTAGGTGATGCTTCCCATCAAATCCATAAACAGTGTGTGATGGGTATCTGTAACTGTAAATGGTTTCTTCTCTGCCCTACTTTGTAAAGCCTTAAACAAAGCAGCTCCCACTGCAGACAAATCCCAACCCACATCTGGGATGGGGCATGAAAACAAGGCATCATTGGTTTTAGTGATTTTAAGACTGTGAAAGGAGATTGCAGCTCAAGTCGGAAAGCAGCTGGCTGCAAAAACAATCTAAACAAGTACTGAGATACTACTCAGGAAACTAAACAGCTCAGGACATCCCACGTTACAGGAAAGCTTTCATACATATCACAAGCTCAGCTTTTTAGCTGCAATTATCTCCTGTACCCCTTAAAAAGCAGATGCTCTCAGACATAATTCTTAGAGAGGCTGAGTATCTGCAGCTTTGAAAGCCTCTGAGATATGAGCTCACCACCTCCGAACACGAGGCCTTGGGTTATTATGAAGTAAAGAATATAAAAAGGTTCAATAGAGCAACACAATTTCTCTTCCTTGACAGCTCTGCCAACACCAAGTACAGCGAGGAAATTCAGCATTGGGGTTTTTTTTTTACTGTTTTACTGCTTTTTACTTGCTCTGACCTCCAATTCTACCCACCACGGTAGCTACCCATGGATGGGACTGGTGTCTAGTGGGAGCAGAGTTGGAGGTCAGAGACACCAGACCCATCCAATTTTGTTTTCATCAGGAACTGCAGTGGCAGGACAAGGGGAAATGGCTTCACACCGAAAGGGAGTAGGTTTAGATTAGGTATTAGGAAGAAATTGTTCCCTGTGAGGGTGGGGAGGCCCTGGCACAGGGTGCCCAGAGAAGCTGTGGCTGCCCCTGGATCCCTGGAAGTGTCCAAGGCCAGGCTGGATGAGGCTCAGAGCAACCTGGAATAGTGGAAGGTGTCCCTGCCCGTGGCAGGGGATTGGAACAAGATCAGCTTTAAGGTCCCTTCCAACCCAGACCATTCTGTGACTCTATGATTTACTGCTGATACAGCATCACCATTCAGCCACAGCAGTTTGAAGCTTATTACATTTTTTCCCAATTACTTCTTTGACTCTGTTTTCAAGTTAACTTGTTATTTTAGATTCCTCACAGAGGAGAAGTTGAATCACGGAGTGCCTCCTCTGACAGAGAAATAGCAACACAGTGACTGTGAAGTGCAGGTGCATGCCTTTATGTCCAAAAACCATGAGCAAACAAGAAATTAAAACCCACAAAACTTCAAACAAATTCCAGTTGATCAGTGTGCTCAGTGTGCTGAGTATCTTCTGGACACATTTGTAAAGTAAATCAATGCATCTGATAAATAAGGAACAAACAAAAAAAATCCCCAACAAAACGTTATCAGATAACCTTTTTACTACATAAAGTCAGTAGGAAAAGGTGACCTAGAATAATCAGAAATTTGTTTTTTGCTTTGTTTCAACTTCCAAGAATATTCTTCTTTTTAGGTGCACAAGAAAACACAAAACGGCTCACAGAAATTGGGAAGAAACAATGAGGTTCTCAGATACCATTTTTATGGCAGGATATATTACACTCCCCTCAATATAATTATTCGCTGTGTCCAGAAGTTGTTTTTCCTTTGGCTCAAACAAGGAACAATACGGAGCTCCACTTCATTAAACGATCAAGCCCTCCCTGTGAACAGGCCAGATGCTGATTTAGACCAGTCTACACTACAGATTTTTTGCTGGGATGGTGCTGCAATCTGTGCTGGCTGAAACCTTACGTAATTACACTGATGAAATCAGTGTTCCTACCTCAAACTCCTTTTGTTCATGTGTACAGATTTTCAAATAAAACTGTTTCTGTATTTACAGGGGGAAAGGGAGCTCAAGGTGCCAGCTTCAGCCTTCAGTAAGACTTGCAAGGCAAAGCAAGAACCACTCTCCTTCCCCCCATGTAGCTGCCACTCATAGGCTGCTCCAAAAAGAAAGGCATGCTGGTTTCTTTACTTTAAAAATACTAAAGCAACTTTTCAGATGAACAAAATAAGCAGAAGTATCTTTTTCAGGAAAAAACGGGATCTCTATAACCAAATGCAGAATCTATAAGGAGTATAGAAGTAAAGCCTTTCACAAATCCTAGCCTCATTTTCCAAGGTGGAAATTTACTGACTTTCTTCTCTTACCTTACCAAAATTACTTACTCTACCTTCAACTATTAGCTCTTCTTTCTCAATAATTCAGTGTAAGCCTCAACAGATCAGCATATTAAAAGCAGAAAGCTTTTCTATAGTTTGATGGGAACTAACAATAAGCTCTATTGTCATCTCTGCAAATTAGTTTTAGTAAAATTAAGAACCCTGACCTCGTCAATGGAATAAGCAGATCAGATCAGCACTGAATCTGGAAGCTTTGCAGTATTATCTATGTATTATAATAAAGAATGGAAAAATTATTGCAAAGCCACAAACATAGAAGCATTTTCTGTATTAGCCCGAACACACTGAAGCAAGGAATTAGTAAGCAATCATAGTCTGCTTTGGTTGTTAGGACAGTTCTTTAAAAAGGCAAGGATTCAGTTCCAAACAGAGCAGCAAAAAGGAGAAAACACTCTGTCATCTCAGCAAAAGAGCACTGAAATAATTTTCCGCAAGCTGCTCTATGAGGTGGGGGTTTTACTTAGGAAATGTTGATTTCCTTAGAGAACACCAGCTGGCTGTTTGCAGTGCAGACAGCAGGAACTGGACCCAGACTGCAGCAGCCACAGAGTGCAGAAACCCCCTTCTCACCAAACACAGATACGAGCAAGATCGGGAGGCTTTTGTCAAACTGCATCATCCTCCCATCCCCATGCCAGCAAAACACACGTGGATCACCTCTGGCTCTCCAGAGGAGTGGAGCTGTTCCTCTGCCCCCTCTAACACCGGCAGCAGGGACAAGGCTCCCATCTCAAGAGAAGCATCATCCAGTTAGGACTGGCACAAATCTCAATTCCATTAAAGACCAGATCACTCCCATGCACATCATAACACGATCTGCAAACTACATCATTAATGGTGCACGAGTAAAGAAAAACTGAAAATATTTTAGTTATAACTGAATAACTATTTACAATCTAGCATGTTAAGTGCCTTCTAACATTTTCTTCAGTTCTGATAGCCCAGATCACCGAAAAAACTCTTTATCGCAGATTTTTAGGTATGACCTGCCTCACTGCCTAAAACTTTTCATCTTGTAAGTGGGCAATGAGTTAAAATCCAGGAGACTTGAGCTCTCAAAAAGAAACACAGTGCAAGAAACCCAGTTCTCTTAACCAAAAAAAGCAAGAAAGTAAGAATTAACTTCTGAATATACTCAGATGGGTTTCATTTACATAAAATTAATAAAAAATTGTTTTCATTCTGCTTATGGATTCGTATCTCATTTCAAAGCGTCTTAAATCTACTTTATTAGGTATTTATGGTATTCAGAAAAATTACGCTGATTTTGCTTCAGCTTTCTTTTCAATATTCTATTCACACTTCCAACCCAACTGCTGACTTTTCATAAGCAAAAGAATTTATATGCAGCTTTAATGCAAGAGGATGTCCAATTTTGCTAATGCTCCGTGCAGTAAGAAGGAAAACATTTGGGAGGTTTCAGATCTTTGGAGACATCTGAAATACAAGATTGACAATGAACTTTATGATTAGGTCTACAGCCTAATGTAAACGGACGCTTCTGCAAAAGCTGGAAACTCATCACAGAATTAACAGATATTTGAGAGAAGAGTAAACATTTTCTCTTTCTGCTGGTTTTTTTTTTATTTTAATGTTTACCTCTTGAAGCATTTCTGTGCTCTTAGCCACTACAGTTAACCCTCTTGTGTAACTTGCACAGTGCAAGTTTGCATTTTATTCGTTACTCATCTCAAATGGGTCAAAATCCATATGGCTCTATTAAATCTGTGACTAAAAGACAGGCAAATCTTAACTGCTGAAAACAACCTATAAAAACCCCGTGGCAGAAGCTTGCAGTTCAGTTCTCTTTCTTTTTCAGGGTTGCTTTTTTGTTTTATTTTAACCTCAATTAAAAGTGAACAACTGTCCAGATGAGATGTTACTACCCATCAGGATGGACTAAATATGACCGACTGCTTAGAAACCAATACCATTTGGGCAAACCAGGGTAAGCAGATCAACAGTTACATAATGCACAACATCTCCCACACGATACTAATCAAAACCCAAGCAAAACGACTTAAAATAATGAGCTATGATAGAACATTTGCATAAATACAGCCAGCAGCATTTAATGAATTTGACCATGAACAGCAACAGATGAATACTGACTTAAGATCTACAGGAACAAACATACACAATACAACAAAACTGTTAGAACTTCATTTTAAAAAAGACATTAGCCTTGGACAAAGTACAGAAGTTGAACAAGATGTTTCTTTATAAAAAGTCAGGTCAAATACAAAAACAGTTTATCTGTGTTTAGACTGTGCCTCAAACACCAGACCCATTTTTGTTTAGCTCTCAGCCATCCTCACACACAAGGAGGAAAACCAGATGTCACGCTCTGACTGAAAACATACTGTGGAGTCAGACATCAAAACTCTGAAACACTTAAACCTGTCCAACAGCAGGAACATTACACCAAGACTTGTACATTTTCTAGTAATTATCCCCTGGACCTCCTCAGTACTGGCTGACCATAAATTAGAGCAGGGCTACACACACAGTCACCATTTGGAGGAGGAAAACCACCTGCCTCCAAATGAAACATGGAAACACACTCAGCATCCACTATTGGGCAGTTTGCTCCTAATTAATGGCAAGCCACGTTCAGATACAGCTAAGGACTGTCTTTGGTACATGCATTTGCAATTGGAATACACTTAAGGCAAGGCCCAGTTCAAGTGAGCCAAACAAACTACACTCATTTTATCCAGTTCTTCCCAAGATGCTGGCAAGGCATCAAAGTATCAAAAAGAGGGAAAAAGAAAAAACAGAAGTAAAAATGCTATTATCACAGCACACAAAATCCACTAGCGTGGATGCTGCTGCTTAACACAGTGCAAAGAACTAGTGTGAAATATCACAGGGAAAATAAATCCAAACTCCTTCTAGAGCCAGTGATACCAGTTCTTTTTTTAAAATCTCTTTTTTTTTAACCTTATGATTAGTAATCTGTATTTTGGTCATAATCCATATCTCTGAGTTAATCACTGCAGGGTACTCTGCACTGCTGGAAAGTTTCAGAGTAACAGCTCCAAAACAGTAATAACAAGTTCTGGGGTGGGAGTAAGTTTCTACTAAAGGCAACACTGAACAACCTTCTTTAAATAAACCCTTTAAAAGCCATGAGGTGACAATTCTTTTTATCCCTGCCAAGCTAAACAGTAATGGGGAGGTCAAAAATAAAAAGTAAATAGTCCAGCAGCCCATCTCAGCCCTTCAGCAAGATAAAAATGAGCTTCTCAGCAGGCACCCAGTAAGGGGAAGCCTTCGCAGGTAAAACCTAAACCCACTGGCCCATCTGTCAGATGGTGTCAATGACAACCAGACATGGTTCAGACGCCAGGACAAAACACCCCTGACTTACCAGGGCAGCGAGAACCAGTAAAAACCAAAAGTAATGTACTCAACACTTCTTGAATCCAAGACCTGTAGATTGAGGCTGTTCCAGAGGAGTACTGAAATAACAGCAAGGAATAAATATGCCAGCTGTCTCGAAGGATCCCTGCTTAGATACTGGGAAGATGAATGGAGACCTAAGGAATACTTTCAAGCCCATTAGCCTGAGAGAAGCACAAGTCAAGTTCTCACGGTGCACTTACAGCCCTCGATTCTCTCAGAAACCAACAATCACCATCACAAGGCAAACTTCCTACTTTCTGCTGGAATTATACACATTTATGAGATTTATGACAGAAGTTTTTCTTCTCAGATAATCAACTGTATATGCACCAAGAGCCACACGGTTTTAAATGAGTGCACCTATAGAAGTGTGTGTAAATTCAAAGCCACAAAAGATTACCTGATCAAAATACCTCTAATCCACTGAAAAAAAAAAAAAAAAAAAAGCAGACAAACCAACAAAAAGCCCCCCAGATCACTCAAGTTTATTCTTCCTTCCAGAGTCACATAAATCGTGGTTCTGACAGTTTTCTTCAGTTCAGGAACACCAACTTCTGAACATCTAGAAGTTACCAAGAAAATCAACATACCTTACCGACATTTCTTAATGCCCACAAGCTCCTCAGTAACCCCAACTTCCTCTGTTTTATTAAAACCAGCTTCTCAGGACCAGATGCTAAATCAAATTGAAGTCAAAGAACCACATGGAGGATTTTTAAACCTTAATGTTTGATTACGGAAGTAATGGCAAACATAACCCGAATGAAACAACACCATGCCTTGGCTTCTGGCACAGCGGGAAGGAGGAGAAGACTGCAGCCTCCTTGCTCACAAGTCACAGTTCCAGACACAAGTCCTACTTACACAGCCCTATTTGCAGTTGCCAAAACAGACACAGGTCCATCCTTCCAGGGCCCCGTTCCCTGGACAGCAGGTTACACGTCTGGTTTTCACCTTGTACCTAGTTCTCAGTACTTCAGGTATTTTCAGCTCAATTCTGAACTTAAAGACAACCTTAAATCCTGTCTTCTTCAGCATTTTTCTTAGAAGTAATAACTGTCCTTACTTTAAAATTTGCAAGCCATTCTCAGCAAAAAACAATCCAACGTAGTAGACATAACAAAAAACAAACAAGCAAACAAACAAAAAAAAAAAACAAACAAGCAAACCTCGCAGTAGTATCCTTGTCTTAAGAACAAGCAGAACAGATTACATCACGACAAACCCAAATAACCAAAGGGAAAAATGCCAACTTATTTCTATCTCCTGTACAGTAGAAAATGCAAAAGGGCTGCAAATTTGGCTGCTTCCTAGGCAAGATGCTCTGCACATACTAGTCACTACCAATCATTCCACTGTATTACCTCCCCACGTTCCTTGTAAAAAGTCTACTATTCCTTCTGCTTTCTTGCTTTCTTGGGACTCCATATAAGCCTCCTCCTGAAGACAGTTCCCTCTTCAAACATCACTGCACTCATTCCCTACTCCATCCCCTCCACATCTCTTCTCTCTCTGGTCTTCACCAAAGTGAGTTTCTGCATAAATGGGACATCAGCACAGGAAAAAAAGTTGTTTTGAAAAATGGCAAGTGGACACAACTCCAGTTTGACTACAGAGCTCCTGAACACCCGCCTATGCCACGAAAGAAGGAAACACAAAATCATAAATATTATTATAGATTAACACATTCTCAGAATGGTTGTTGAAGTACTACAGTTCTTCTTTTAAAGCACGTTAACTGGTAGACCCCAAAGAGGTAATTATTAATCTTGCACTTCAAGTTCCAACAGAATTAACTATATAGAGCAGCTGTGCTCCAGCCACTGATGACACAAAAATGAGCACAGTCACAATCCTGTGCAAGCTGAAGCAATGACAGCTACACAAAAAATGCTATGAAAAGTACCAGGAAAGCGTCTGGATTCCAAATGCTTGAAATCTTAATTTGAAGACAGACATTTTCTTTTTGAGGTGTAACAAAGTCCATTCAACTGACATTACAAAGTTACAATTATCTATGTTATTAAACTGATTTTACCAAACTATGCCATCTGAGAAGGGAAATGGCAAACTCTTCATCAGCTGTGTTGAAAAAAATTCTCTTTTCAACTTTGCCTTGTTTCCCTCCTCATACATAGTACTATTTTTAAAAAATTAAAATTAAGAACTCTGTTACAGCTAAGCCAGCCATTTTCAGCTGCCAAACTAAAGTTTAGTTCCATTTTAGTACCAGGAGACCGTGGATCATAATTCATGCAGTTAAACTGAGGATTACTTGTTGACATCAATTTTGAACAGCCCAAAATAACCCAGTCTTCAAATTTTGGGGGGAGGAAAGGGCATGAGATCACTAAGAGAACTGGCAGTAGCAGTTTAAATGCTTTGCTGTGATTAGCAGAGAGCACATCACGACAAAGAATGTATTGATCTGAAGTTGTGCTAGAACTGATACGGCAAAGAGAAGCTGGAAAGAGAAACATTAACACCCAAGTTAACACCACATGAAGGAGCCGGTAAATCTCACTTTAAAGTGCCTGAGAGAACATTTGATTATTTGATTGACTGTATTAAAAATAACCTCCCATTCAATCAGCAAAGTATTTCCAACTTACACTTCTGACTTATTTACAGATCCTTCTTGCTAAAGGCACCAAAGATGGGTGGGAATTCCTGTCCCTGAGGAATTTACAGGTCAAACAGCATACAATGAGAGCGGCCGTACACAAAGCTAAAAATGTCCCCTTGACCCATTCTGAGCTGGAATTAGTCTCTAATTAAAGTCACGCTTCTGTGATGAATCCCGTTGATGCTTTTATGCCGCTCAGCATTCCAATTACATTAATATTTGTAATTATACTTCTGAGAAAATGCTAATGGACACAACTCCCCAAGAACAGATCACGGCCTCGCCGTGTCACCCCCACCTGCCTGCCCTTGCTTAAAGCAGCATAAGGAAAGTAAAGGCAGCAATTTCTTTTTCTTTTAAGAGAACTACACCACATAATTAGAGTTTCACAAATCCCACGAAACGCAACGCATCCAAAGGCTTTATTCTCTTTGAATGCCGTGACAGACTTAAATCAGAAGTGATCTTTTACATATGACATGCCAGATTCCACATGCTGAGACACCAGCTCAGCTTGGGCTTCGGAAAGAGGCCAGCAAAAGAGCTCCAGAACCCCTCCCGCTGCTCACCTGTTCCTCCCTCTCTAAGTAACCATTAAAAAAGGAGGAAAAATAAGAAATAAGCCTCATGAATCTCTTCTGTGGTCACCACAGACCGATAAGCAGACAGAAAAACAAAACTAATTACAACACATCTCTCCTGAACTACTGTTACAAGGTTCTGCTCACACCAGAGCGAGCTCTAAGAGGAGAAAAGAGGGAGTTACTACACAGAAGACATCTCACCTTTCAATTTTTGCACCAGCAAACGCATCAAAGCACTAAACTCACATGCCAGCTCCACCACTTGTGACACTGCAGGCAGCTGGTGAGCAGAGACTGTTCAAGCACAGCACAAAGCCCGTCACACAACGTTTGTTTACTACATCAACCCCCAAGAATTCCAGAAAAAGTTGTCATTATTGCCATCGCTGAAAGTCACCGTGGCAGCAGAAAGTTCTCAGCAGCCGGGCTGTGCCAGCCGTGTAGGACACCCGGATCCATCTTCTCCATCATTTCTCCCACCCGCTGCTCCCAAGGGAGCGGTGACTGCTGCGGGGACAGGCTGATTCTGTCACTCCCAAGGAAGGACTCACAGACACATCCAAGAGACTCACAGACACATCCATGACCTCCGCAGACAAGTTTATCTTATCCTGCCAGGAAGCTGCTGCAGTCTGGGACCGTGAAGGCAGACAGAGAGGCGCGGGCAGCGTGGATTACCAAGGTCTGCCTCGCTGCTTAATCCAACTTTCCTAATTTTTGTTTAGACTTCGGTTGCCGAAGACGAGCTCGATTTTGAAATACTTCTCGCACTGTACTTTACTTCTGATAAAGCATCGACAATACGTGATCACAGAATCACAGAATGAATCACAGAATGGTTTGGGCTGGAACGGACCTTAAAGATCATCTTGTTCCAAGCCCGTGCCATGGGCAGGGACACCTTCCACTATCCCAGGCTGCTCCAAGCCCCGTCCAACCTGGCCTTGGACACTTCCAAGGATGGGATAGGCAATATCATGGAAGTTCTGCTACCCAAAATCCACAGACACAACCCATCACTCCCATCACCTACTCCACCACCGCGTGCAGATCCCACACAGGCACATCCGAACACGAACAAAATCAAACCAGAAGGGTGGGAAGAAGTGGGAGGGATGCAGCACAGGCATGATCTCACCCAGGCACACCGAGGCACCACAGCTCGGGGTCCGGAGCAGCAGCCACTCGGGAGAAAAAATCCGAGTTTCCTGCCTTTGTACCGAGGCTGTGCCAGCCTGCCTTCCCTCACCAAACCGTTCCATGCGGGACACCGATTCCAGCGGGATCCCGGGCCGCACCAGAGGCGTCTGCTTACAGCCCCCCCGACCCTGCAGCGGGTCCCCGGCCGGCTCTGGCTCAGCTCGCCCCCGTTGCCCCCGCGCCCTCTCGTCCCGCAGCGCTGCCCGAGGAGGGCAGTGAGCGCACAGGGGCTTTACCTCTCCGCCGGGATCCGTCCCTCAGGAACACGCTCGGAGCACTGGGAGCCGCCTGCGCCCCGCGCCGC